>JAODAL010057559.1:0-22608 GCA_025379985.1 Phyllomedusa bahiana
ACCCCCCCATCTTTTTGAAGAATATGACATAAAAATCCCAAATTTTTAACTCCTCATCCACTTAACTCCAAAAAAAAAACTCTATGTCTGGGGGAAAGGGGTCCCAACTTCACTACAAAACTAAAAATTCCAGGATCTCTGACCTCCTGTAAATATCACATTTTGGAGCCCCCTGGGTCTAGGCCAATCTACTGAAAGTATGTTTTTAGTATTTAACACTCAAATCTCTCTATACATATATCATACATTGGCTGAATACTGAAAGTAATTTATTATTTAACCCCACACCTTGTAAACCCACAACCAAAATAAAAGTTTTTTATAATTTTCCCAATTTTTCATGGGGGGACCAGTAGATTAACATTGATCCCGTTTGAGTATTACTACTCTTCTATCTGTAAAACATATGCAAAAAAGAAACATGGATCTCACATCCTCACACTATACGTTTATATAATGCTTCTCAGCAAAACTATATAAAAAACGAACAGGAGGTTCTTAGTATACTTTTTGATCAAAACGTATAGGCCCACTTGCCACGTCGCGGCGACCCCTATTAAGTGGGTCCCTACGCTAATGGGGGCAAAACTGCATGGCGACCACCGCCGCAGCAAAAAAACACACATGAGGGACACAACCCAGTGGCCCAACAGCACCACTACTGCCAGACCTAGCCCCCTGGCTCTGGGCTGCACCACCACACCAGCATAGCATCACAGCAACAATGGCCGCCATACAGCACCGCTACCAAAAAAAGGAAAGGTTGACACAGCTTACCTTCCCTTGGGCTCCCTGCAAGTAGACTGAAATGAGCAGGGCATTAACCCTTTTATACAGACTACTATACATATATCATATATTGGCTGATTACTGCAGTAAGTGTTATTACCACACTTGTCAACCCACAACCAATAAAGTTATAATTTCCCATTTTCATGAGACCAGAAGATCATTGAACGCAACTTCTTGTTGGTTTATGAATATTATAGCATAATATGGTTTAGCGTTGGTCCATGTTGGACACCTTCTAGTGGGGTCAGTGGTAACTACATTTGATACCTTGAATTGAATGTATTAATACTCTTCTATCTGTTCCTGAATGAACCCATAAACTGTATGGACCAAGTACCCTCCTCCTCCCTGTGGTGTCAATACATGACTGGTCCATGTTTCTTTTCTACTTTGGAGCCCTTACACTCAATTGCCAATTTACATATTTTTTGCCACAGGGTTTAGATGTGTCGTTGCCCTAAAATGCTCAACCCTGGCATTGAGTAGATAGCCAAGCTTGGTTCTACAAGGGAATTCCCATGCTAGTTGCCAGAAAAAGTAGAATTTTAGCGTGAGGTTAGGGTTACTTCCAGTCTACAACCTAACCACCACCACCACCATCATCATCTAATTTTCCATAACTTAAACCTAGTCGCTAACCTATGTCTAATAAGTGAAGAAACTCTGTCTGTCATGGTGGGATTACACATTACTTGCTCAATGGTCCTTTTTATGTCTTGGTTCCTCAGGGTATATACAAGTGGATTTAGCATTGGGGTCACCACTGCATAGAAGACTGAAGCCACTTTGTCCCAACTTGTAAAGACATTAGAAGGAGGGTGTAAGTAGTTGACAAAAATTGTCATGTAAAAGACTGAGGCACACGTAAGGTGTGAGGAGCACGTGCTGAAGGCTTTCTTCCTGCCCTCGGTAGATGAAATTCATAAAATTGAAGAAAGTATGAGGACATATGAAAATATGATGGCCAGGAATGGGATTATCATACCTACACCCACAATATATACTGTGACCATATTACAATATGAGGTGTCGGAGCAGGACAGTTTAAGCACTGGGAGGACATCACAGTAGAAGTGGTCTATGAGGTTGGATCCACAGAACTGGAGGCTAAACGTACAGCTGGTTTGTACCGATGACTGTAAGAAGCCAATGGAGAAGGCAACAGACACAAGATATAGACATTTTTTCCTGGTCATCATTATGGACATATAATGGAGCGGGTGGCAGATGGCAAGATAGCGGTCATAGGACATGGTGGAGAGAAGAAAATTTTCGCAACCACCCAAAGCAGTATAGAATAATAAATTGATGGCACAAGCATTAAACGAGATGACCTTCTTCATCAAGGTCAGGTCATAAATCATTTTTGGTGTAATGACAGAGGAGTAAAAGATGTCTATTAGAGAGAGGAAACTCAAGAAGTAGTACATGGGAGAGTGGAGTCTGGGGGGTGTTATAGAGGAGAGCTATTATACCAATGTTACCTACTAGAGCCATGTCGTAAAGAAGTGAGAAGAAAATGGAGAGAAATGGGATGAGCTTCTCATTATCAGTCATCCCGGAGAACACGAACATGGTCACTTGTGTCCTGTTCATGAGGTTCATGGTCCTGATCTCTGTAGTGAAGGATAAGAACCAGTATTAACAAGTCACAGGTAATATACAGGCAAGGAATGGCTCAGGGGATAGTATGACCACAGGAGTATATGAGCTTTATCAAAATGTGGGATATGACACTTATCTACAGTTCTATGAGGTTCTGGTGACTACATCTTACCTTTAGCCATCTTCCCATCCTCAACTCCTTAGACCCCTGTGAGACAAGATTAAATCAGGACCTTACATTTAACTACATTCCCATAAGGGTCTGGTGACTACATCTCCCCATTAACCATCTCCAACCTCCATTACCTCTTATGTATGATGATATTGGTTGGTTTCCTTGACATTAAGCATCCAACATTCAAGCCCTTTCATTCTCTCATCAATAAGAAGCTTAGTTTTTGTTTTTTTTTCCTCATGAAGGCTTCATTTGGTGCTGGAAACCTTCATCAGAACTTTATCAGGTCTACAACATGGCAGACAAGCTAAATTATTTATCTTCCTTGTAAATGGGCCTTTTAGCTTTATGAACAAATAATAAACCTAAAAATTAGCCATATGTGTGTGAATGCCGACCAGATGATACCACCATAGCTTGCATGCAAATTATTTTACTTTGATTGCAGAATCTTGTAATTCTGTGCAGCACAGTGGTTTTCATGCTGTCAGGGTTTTCTATGAGTAATATTACCAATTTTAAGGTTCCTATGATTCCCTGTACAGTCATTGCTTCTGTGTACTCCTGCCTCCGAGGTTAAGGTAGCATCATAAAACAGCCTCCTCTACAGTCAAGAAGAGATGGGGAAGAGGGTCGAGAGATGTGGTATCAGGGAGAGGAATATGGAGACTGACATCCTGTTCTTCAGGGAGCGGCTTGGCATAGGGACACCAGGAGCACGGTCATGAGCTGTAAAACCAACTTACAGAGGAATGCCAGCTGCATTGCATTGTAAGTGAAATATCCTTTCAAAAATTCATAAGCAATGCCCATCAACAACAGCGGTGATAAATCTCCTATATGGTCAATGTAGTCCTATGGCCTAGAGGAAGCCATGAGAATAATTTATGCCTCTGGTTATGTTTAGGTGCGCTGTATGGGATACTCCATAGAACTGGATACACTAAAAAAAATAAATCACAAAATACACAAGATAAATACATAATTAAATTTGGGGTTGAGGGTAGTATGACCAGCAATAATACTGAAAGGTCCCAGCATAGCTCTGCTTTGCATTAGGGATCCAATGTGACCATCACATCAGAGTGAGGCCATAGACCAGGGGTGTCAAATTCATTTCCATCAAAGGCTACTTTAGCATTATGGTTTCCCTTAAGGGGGCACTGGAGGCCTTTGGAAGGTCAGTAGGGGTCCTTGGTATGACTACAATAACTGTGCCAATGCCTGTTAGCTGCTGTACAGAGCGATGTGCAGGTATGTGCCGGAGCTCTAAATCCAAGATGGCGCCATCTCCCTCTGCTGGTGCCACCACCTCTGCTGAGCATTGGTTATGTCCTCCTTGTAAAGTATAGTGCTGGCCTTTTGCCTCCAGCCCTTTTCCATCCCTGCTTTCTGAGTCTAAGCTCTCCTGATCCACACAGAATGACGTGGCCGGCCAGATTCAACCTGTGGTCCTTGAGGTTGACATTTGTGCCATAGACAAAACAACCACCGGGTACTGTTTCTCACAGTCCATATCTGACACTACATGGCCATCTTTGGCTGGTTTCCCTGCCTCTGTAGGTTGAGGAGCCCTGCTTCGTGGCTGATACTCAGCAAAATATAGCGGCTCTTTCTAAGTATCCAGAAACCTTATCTTTTTGGGCCGTTTTGGAACACTTTAATGATATCAGGAGAATGGAGAGGAACAATGAAATGTCTTTTGTTTTCATGGCTCGGCCGCCCTGGTTGCTTTTTTAAAAATTCAGATGAGTTAAGGAGATGGATGGCCTCATACACATCGTACGCTGGATGGCCTCATACACATTGTACGCTGGATGGCCTCATACACATCGTACGCTGGATGACCTCATGCAGTAAGGACTGGAGGACGAAGGCCCACCATGCCAGGGTTTGCTGCAAGTGGGGACATAGTAGGGTATTATAGGGTGACCAGGGCAAGAGGTGAAAATATTTGGGTTTGATTTTGAAAGTCAACGATTGGCCAGAATAGGTTAGTGGGTGGTGATAGAGACATGGGTTTTTGATGGACTAGACTGGCTAGCCTTTACCCACCCCACACAGATCAATGAGTCTTGAAACCCCATGACCCTTTCAACTGGTAATCAGTCCTCCTTCTTTAGGCACTGTTGGTAAGTACTTATCACTACACACCAGGAACACCCCACTTGCCCTTCCCACTTTCAGTGGCCACAGTGTCAGGAGCAGAAGCAGACCGCCCGTCTGCTCACCCTTGTTTTGCACTTCCTGTCTGGTAGGTGTGGAGAGGGTTTATAGGACGATGTTGACTGTCATGGCAGCCTGTGGTGAGTAAGTCAAGGATGGCACTGATTGAAGTAATTCATGGATAGCATATAGGGCGTATAGTGACCCACCTTGGCCTAAACAGATGGATAATTCCCGCTTTGGTGGTGGCAGCAGCAGGTTCTAAAGGAACCGGGCAGCAGTACCCTGACAGATTTGTCAACGCTAAGCCGGCCAGATGTAACTGGAACATCCCTTCCTTTTTCGGGTACAGCAGGATGGGGCCATTCTGGATTTCCCCTGGACAGTCCTTCACATTGGGAAGTTTTCATGTTGGCAACGTTTACAATGTTCTTATTTGTTTCCTGTGTTGTGTAATAAGTCAAGGCCATTATTTTTCCAGTGTCCAGGTTATACGTTGGTGTAAACATGGAAGGTGTGACATATTGCCTGCACTCCTCCCTCCAAAGGTCTGTGATACCCTGGCCATTTACCTCCCCTCAACCCCGCCAACCGCTCTTTATCTTCTCCTTTCATTCGTCCTCTGGTTTTGTATGTGTTTTCCTTAGGCTTCAGACCTTTATTTCCTACCATACGCAGATCGAGAGTTGTTCTTCTTTCCTTTAGGTTCACTTAATGTAGGAAGTTAGCGTTAACGGGATTCTGCTAAATATTCAGACCTAACGCCTTCCATTGGTCTTGGTCCATTGGCCATATTCTTGTAACCCATTCCTTTACTAGTTTTGGTCAATTTAAAGCAATTGTAACATCTCCCTTGTTTTCCTGCCCATACTCTGTTTCTTATTGAAAAAGGGGACGTGTCCCTGCTCGCAGTTCAAGCCATCGGCGTTGCAATGACATCATCATGTCTTTGGTTTGAATGTGCACATTACCAATGGTGCTATAGCAACAATATTGGAATTGGAAGCGGTAGCAGAGTATCATTGTGATACACTTCATAGAGATGACACTTAGACGTGCTCCAGGGCTAATGCGCATGCGCGTGTATTCACAATCCTAACCATGTACAATGTCATAGTGTCTAGTCCCTGCCCAACACTGATTGCACATAGTGGTGGTCGTATCCTAGGCAGACAGTGGTACACAAGCATAGTAAGGCCATAGCAATAACAGGTGACAGAACTATTTTTGGTAATGCAATGTATTTAGGTTTATTTCACAGCTAAGACCATTTAATAAAACCTGTTCTATTTGATCATATTTTGCCTCATATTGTGAGACATAAATAAAGAACCCTCCAAGATGTGTCCCACAAGATCAGACATCCTCCTCTTCCTCCCACAAACCTTAGCTCTGTCCGGGCTCTGGCTGTGAGGTGACCAACTGCAGCAGGAGCCTCCCCCACTTCTCTATCTGTAGGGAATTAACCCATGTTTTCTACAAAATTTCCACAAGGAGCTTCAGAAATTCCTGTAGACAGACAATCACTTTTGTTGGCAGGAAATTGGGGCTAAAACTGCCCAGAATCACCCCCGCAGGGCCCAGGAACATTCCTGGATCACCCCAAAACCAGCCCCCAAAGTGATCGAGACCACCCATTTTTGATCACGGTTTACAGAATTCTCACATCTTTGTAGGCTGCTTGCTGGAAACCAGCAATCGTTTGGAGGGACACAAGGGACCTGCAGACGGTATGTTGTGCAAACCTGGTTTAAAGCAACCTCAGGGATGTGTGACCTGTGCAATCACACATAGTGTACAATGTGTCACCATTGAAGGGGATATCACCAGCCTCAATGGCTTTGGTACCAGGATCTTGCACAAACCCACCTTTTTTTTCCAAACCTACAAAAGGCGGCTTCATTCCCAGTTTGGGGCAGTGTTATGGGGGTGTTCCGTGCTGGTATTATAATAGTACTGTGGGTGGGATCACTATATATTACAACACAAGTCACCAACCAACCTATTGGTGGCCGTGAGTGACTAAAAGGAGGACATGGGACTATCTGAGATTTTACTTCTTCTGCATCAACATCATCGTCATTCCCTCCTCATCTTCCCACCACCATCGTGCAATGACTTTTAGTTCAATCTTATCTGATTAAGAAAAAAGAATGAAGATGAAAGCTGTTACTAGAAATGGTGGTCTTCATATAAGGACCTGACTGGAGTCCATCATGGGGTCACTCTACTGCCAGAAGACCACCAGGACCATGAGTGTGAATGGAGCTTTAGACCATTGGACCTTTTGGTCACAAACCCTCTAATGTTCTCCTAATTCCAAAATGTAATTGGTTGTTCCATGGCATCAATGATTTGTGTGATGTGTGAGAGAATAGAGTGCAAGCTCCTGGGGCAGTCACCACTGATATGAAAACATTCTCTGGGTTATTAGGCTCATAGCCTGAATCTGTAATAAGGTAGAGCTCAGTCTCTTACCTGCCGTGATGTCCTGCACTCGTTGAAGGTCGCTCGGCTTCTGCTGAAAATCATCACCTGTTTTATAACAAACTTCATTCACCATTGAGGATAAATCTCTGGGTCCCAGGGTCCCCTCAGAGCGCATGGAGACCAATTAGCAATCTCAGGCCACTAATTATCCACCAATCTATAAGATTAAAATAAAAACATTACAGTTAACATTAAAACTGAAACATACAGTGAATAACACTGAATATCTCAGGACAATGTAGCCGGTCATGTATGATGGAGCCGGTCAAGGATGACAGAAAAATTGGCAAGAATCTGAGCGACTCTACCGAGGGCCAGATACTAATGCCTGGACAATTGGGTGAGAGCAGATCCAGAATGGCAGGTCCTGTGGGGTGTTCCTGGTGTAAAGTGGTTAGTATTTTCCAAAAATTGTCTAAAGGGGGAAGATCGGTGACAGGGTCATGGGGGCCCAAGGCTCATTGAAGTGCATAAAGGGGGAGGGGATTAGCCTGTCTGGTCCTATACCGCCAAACTCCCAGAGCACAAATTACTAAAAAAGTTCATGTTGGCTATGATAGAAAGGTGACAGAAGACACAGGGCATCAAAACTTGTTGTGTTTGAGGCCCACAAAGTATCAGAACAGTTAGAGGGTCCTTGTCCACCGCCAAAAAGCCTACAACGGGCACATGAGAATCAGAACTGGACTATAGAAGAAGGTTGTTTGGTCTAGTAAATAATGTCTTACATCATGTGCGTTACTTACCTGGGGAAGAGATGGTACCAAAATGCATTATGGTAAGAATACAAGATGGCGGAGGTGATGGGCAATGTTCTGCTAGTTGGTTCTGGTATCATATGACAAGGTGCATCACTTACTTGGGGAAGCGATGGTGCTAGGATGCATTATGGGAAGAAGACAAGATGGCGTAGCAGTGTTATGGGCAATGTTCTGCTGGGGGGTCCTGGTCCTGGGACACATCTCAAAAACATTCAGTAATGAGGAATATGACAAAGAGTTCCAGATACTGAACAAGCATCTCCAACATTATTGTATGAAAAATGCTCAAACCGTAGACCCCCCCCCCCTATTTTATATACTTCCACCTGATACCCGAAATCAGCAGAAGTGCCACTTCTTTTTCAGTCACATAGTTTACATTGCTAGATTGGAACATATTACTTGTGTTGTTCTAAACATCTGTTTCTTAGTTTCATGGACATGGCACAACGTATGTCAGAGAGGATGTGTTCCGAAGGGGAATGATTGTTAGTGAGTATCTCTTCGTGGCGTTACTGAACCTAGTTGTTGATTGAGGTGTTAGGGTCTATCCTTATCAGATCTCAGTATGCAGAGACCTGTAAAACATCTACAAAAAACACAAAACTACGACCGCTGAAATCCTGGCAAGTATAAGGGCACCAGTATGAGTGAAAATTCTGATAAGACGATATCGATAGAGAGCCACAGTAGACAAACCGAGACCATGGAACATCAAATAGCGCATTCAATGGAGTGAAGATCACAAGCCATAAAGGCAAGAGTCGTGGACCTGGGATGATGGGTGAGGTTGTATCGTTCTCCCTACTTCCGGTCATGTGTATGTCTCGAAATCTCTGGATGAAGCCCACAACTATGACTGCCGAAAGCCCCAAATCTACTAAAGAAGGGTTGTTGTAGGGGTTGGACGCTCCTTGGGTCTAATAGTCATCCTCAAAGTAAGAACCAAGAAGTATCTGTATATTCTGGGACCAACTCCATCTTGTGGTCTACATTATCTCTCAAGATGGTGATTGGTGATGGAGTCTTCCAGGAGGACAATGCTCCAGCCCAGACCTCACACTCCTTCCTGCATGGGCTCAAGGAACATAGTAATAAAGTTTGGCCACTGAGTCACCGGACTTGAATATATGTGGGTGGAATATTCTTGAGAGAAAGGTTGGGAGCAGTTTCCCACCCTCTGTTTACATCTAGGAATTAGCATCTGTATTAGTTAACTCCTTCATTCAGGTGGCACCCCATTCAGGTGGCAGCAGTACTGTCCAAGATTGGAGACAGCAACAATCCTGGCAATTTAACCAATTATATGAAATGGTAAACATGACAGTGGCATTTAAGCAGTCACAGACTGGGGTCCACCAGGGGATTTGATTCCTGGGGCCACCAGAGGAGTTGATGATTGGGGCCCACAAGTGAAATTGATTCTTGGGGTTCACCAGCGGAGTTGAATATTGGATCCCACCAGTGGAGTTGACTCTTGATGGTCACCAGTGGAGGTGATTCTTGGACCCACCAGTGGAGTTGAATCTTGGGACCCACCAGTGGAGTGGATTCTTGGAGTCCATTAGCGGAGTTGTTTCCATGGTCCCACTAGTAGAGCTTATTCTTGCCCCCCCCCCCCCCAGTGGAGTTGATTCTTGCGGTCCACCAGTGGAGCTGATTCTTGATACCCCCAATGGAGATGATTCTGGGGCTCACCAGTGGAGTTCAGCGGTGGGGCCCACCAATGGAATTAATTCTTGGGGCCCCCAGGTGGAGTTCATTCTTGAGGTCCACGAGAATCATTCATTCTTAGGGTCCTCTAGCACAGTTCATTGATGAGGATCACCAGAGGAGTTCATTCTTAGGTCCCCATAGTGGAGTTCATTCCTGGGGCCCCCTAGTACATTTTATTCTTGGTGGAAACCAGATGATTTCATGCTTAGCGGGCTGTGGTGAAATTGATTCTTGGGGACCCACTCGTGAAGTTATTCTTGGATTCCATTCTACAGCTAATGTGCTGTATACTGCGTATACTGCACATGCTTTCTGCCTCTCTTTCTGCCTTTTTCCCAGTCCACGTCTGCACCTAAATGATAAGCGAATGGGATTGCGGTCATGAACGCCTTCATAGCTGACATGTTAGGGCACCTATTACACCCTACCATAAGAGGAAGTAATAGGCAGTGAATGGCATCGTTATATACTGCAGGACATCAATACTGAAGTATATAGGACACGCCATCAAGTGATCACATGTTTCAGTTCGCTTGGGGGACTAGGGGCGTTTTGTAAAACATTGGTGCTGACAGGCCAGTTCTAAATCGCTTTAAGGCAGTGTAGAATGCACCAGAATGTATGAAGCTGTTCTTCTGCAGGTCATACATACCGGGCAGTGTAGAGCCAATACCACAAGTCTGGCTCAGGCACCACCTTTACCCTGGTCTGTTCTTCTGCAGGTCATACATACAGGGCAGTGTAGAGCCAATACCACAAGTCTGGCTCAGGCACCACCTTTACCCTGGTCTGGTTGTTCTTCTGCAGGTCCCACATAGAGGGCAGTGTAGAGCCAATACCACAAGTCTGGCTCAGGTACCACCTTTACCCTGGTCTGTTCTTCTGCAGGTCATACATACAGGGCAGTGTAGAGCCAATACCACAAGTCTGGCTCAGGCACCACCTTTACCCTGGTCTGTTCTTCTGCAGGTCATACATACAGGTGCAGTGTAGAGCCAATACCACAAGTCTGGCTCAGGCACCACCTTTACCCTGTTCTGGCCGTTCTAACTGTTCTGTACCGAGGTTTGGAGTCAAAGAATCATAAATGTGCCTACTTCAAAGAATTTTGTATGACGCCCCTGGAGCACCCCTAATCTTTGGCGCACTAGAAAGTATTCTGCCAAAGTTTGGAATGTGGCCTTACACTGTTCAATAAAACAGGTCTACTACAGCTTTTTGACACCAGATAACTGGCGCAGCCTTGTTCCTACATGTCACCCTAAATGTTTATGAAAAACAGTTTAAAAAGTGAGAAAAAATGTAAAAAATACCAAACGTTTATAACACCCCCTTTTTGCCATATTACAATTAAAAAACAGAAATTAATAAAAAAAAAAAGTTACACGATTGGTACTGCTCTGTCCATAAAAGTTCAATCGATTAGAATATAACTTATTATTTTCCAAATGGAAAAATGTGTTTTTTGGTCATTTTATGTTCCAAAAAAATTGGAATAAAAAGTGTTCAAAAATTCTTCTGTAACCTCAAATGGTACCAATAAAATCTAAACTTCAGCCTGCGAAAAACAATTCCTCACTCACATCTACAGGTGGAAAAGCAAAAGTGATATTGGTCGCAGAAAATGGTGCACAGGGCAGATAAAAAAATAGAAAAGGTTTGTATTTTTTTTTTTTGAGGTAGTAAAACATAACGAAACCTCCATGTATTTGGTTTCAATGGAATCGCACAGACCTGCAGAATACAGATAACACATCATTTATACTGAAGAGTGAAAAGCTTAAAAACAAAATTTTAATACAAATTGTGCAATTCTTTTTTTTTCATGTTCTTTGCCACATAGATTTCTTTTTGCTGTTTTTCAGTAAGTTATATGGGACGTTCAATGGCAGCATTAAAAAGTTAATCTTGTCCTGAAAACAAAAAGCCCTTATATGTCTATGTAGATGGAAAAATAAAAAAGTTATGGCTCATGGAAAGGAAGAAGGAAAAAGTGAAAACCACATTGAGCCGAATGTTCTCCCTAATTTATAGTTGTCGGTTTCCTTGATGTTTTTTTTTTTATCTGTATCATGTGCAAAAGTCACTTCTACCCCTTATTAACATTTTCCCACTGCCCGGTCATAATTTTATGGGTCTTCATTTTTTTCCTCCTCTGTAAATCTTTTTATTTTTCCATCTACATAGACAGGGCTTGTTTTTTGCGGGCCAAGATGTAGTCTTTAATGATCTTAATGATGTAGTCTTAAGTAGGGTGAGACGTTAAAGAAACATATTTGTGCCATTTTTGCTTTTTATGGTGTTCACGCTGATAATAACAAATGCTGCGTTATCTGTATTCTGTAGGTAGACACGATTCCGGTGGCACCAAATATGTAGGATTTTCATTATATTTTGCCTCTTTAAAACAATAAAAACATTCTCTATTTCTTCATTTTCCCCTGCAGCGTCATTGTCTGCGATTTAATAACTTTTTGGTTTTTCCATCTCTGGACCTGAGTGAGGGCCTGTTTTTTGCAGGCTGAAGTGTAGTTTATATTGGTACCATTTTGGGATACAAGTGACTTTTTGATCACTTTTTATTCAATTTTTTGGGGTAAAACAAAATTGACAGAAAATGCAATTTTGGCGTAGGGATTTTTTTTTCTTCTATGGTGTTCCCCATGATATAAATGATGATGTATTTTAATAGATTGGACCAATTCTATGAGTCCCCATAAAACCTAACTTTAGCCTTTGCTGGATCTAAGCATCACAGTTCTCACCCCTTTCCCAATTCTTTTATGAGCTTTTACCCATGACCACTTTCCATGACCAGCTGCTATCTAGCCCAAAATGATATACTGTAGCCTTCCACCAAGGCTCAGTTGACTCTCATTACTGAAGCCACTAAGTCCCACTAAGACAACCTCCGCCTATCCTCACACAACAGTTAGGGGACAGTCCAGCCTGTGTGGACCACACTCTAAGGGCCCCTCACTTTTTTACCTAGTCCACACTATATCCCTGGTTTCAGGAATGTCCCAGTTTGGCCTAATTAATACCCATGACCCCCACAATCAATTCCGAGGCCACTTGAAGGTCCCATAACCCATGTCCATATGTATACCCCCATTTATGATTGGAAGTCCAGGACACCTTCATCCCTAATGCCAACCACCACAATCCACCACAGCATTCCCATGAAGCACTCTTCACTATTCGCAGAGCAGACTCTCAGGTGTATTATGGCCACCAAAATGTTAGGTGGTGGCTGACACCACTATTAGAGAGTCTTGAAGAGAACAAACACCCTGCAATGATTGCTGGAAGAACAAAAGCTGGTGGTGGTAGCGTTATGGTCGTGAAGGTTTTCTTAGCATTCTCTGGGCCACTAATCCATGGAAGGTGTTCTCACCCAGTTTGGCATTGAATCCATCCTTGCAGATCCCATACACTCATACATGCTGATTGTCTCCCTTGGGTGGATGGGATCTCCTAGCAAGAGAATCCAATATCTCACACGGCTAGGAATATCCAACATTGTTTGGAAGAACAGGACCAAGACTTCCAAGTATCACCACAGCCCATAATTCCAAAGATCCCAGTAGAACATGTGTGGGGTCTTGGGACTCAACTGTGATGTATGGTGTTCCTGTTGTCTTCCTTGGCCTTGGCCCTGAATATGTTCTGGTCTTGTCTTCTGACCTGATACATCCAAGACAACCTCCTAATGACGATCCTTGTCTTTCTTCCTAACTATGCTCCTACTGTCGCAGCTGGGGACTGTGTCCTGGAAGTCTTCCTGCGGCAAAGTCCAGAAGTCATTGTGTAGAGCATACATAAAGCACAGAGGATCCATTAGGGTATGTTCACACGATGTATTGCGGCATGTACAGTACTGATCAGCGCATGTCCCCAAAGTACGGGGGCGGGAGGGGGGGGGCAGCCCACCGACCCCCTTGAAATGCATTGTCAATAGACATGTCAATTCTCCCCCCGCGCGTACACTCCAATCGTATTGTATGCGCGGGGGGATGAGGCGCAATACATATCTCTCTATGAGAGCTATGGATTACCGTAATTGTGGTATGCATTCTGACTAATATCTCTATAAAAGAACTAAGTAATATATCCATACAACGACTGAGTAATATCTCAATACAGGGACTGAATAATATCTCTATAAAGGTTCTGAGTAATATCTCTATACAGAGAAGGAGTAATATCTCCATTCAGGGACTGAGTAATATCTCCATTCAGGGACTGAGTAATATCTCCATTCAGGGACTGAGTAATATCTCCATTCAGGGACTGAGTAATATCTCCATCGTGGATTGAGTAATATCTCCATTCAGGGACTGAGTAATATCTCCATTCAGGGACTGAGTAATATCTCTATACAGGGACTGAGTAATATCTCCATTCAGGGACTGAGTAATATCTCTATACAGGGACTGAGTAATATCTCCATTCAGGGACTGAGTAATATCTCCATCGTAGGCTGAGTAATATATCCATACAAGGACTGAGTAATATCTCTATACAGGGTCTGAGTAATACCACCTTACTTTTATAATACTGGTGTCTTGGTGCTCAACCATAGACACCAATGTCCTAATTGACCTAATTGACCTCCCACGGCATCACAGACTTGGCCCTTTCCTGGATCTCCTCGTACCTCACTGATTGGACATTCAGTGTCTCTCATTCTCGCTCTACCTCCTACCCCCGGCCTCTCTCTGTTGGGTCCCTCAGGGGTCAGTCCTGGGTCCTTTACTCTTCTCTCTTTACACTCTTAGCCTCGGTCAGCTCATAGCTTCACATGGCTTTCACTACCACCTGTATGCTGATGATACCCAACTCTACATCTCTGGCCCAGATGTTACCTCACCTCACCTGAGCCATGAGTAAGGGTCACGTGACCCGAAACGCGTCGGCGTTTTGACTCCATGTAGTAGTCAGAGACGGTGGGTCTCTCGTTTACATGTTTGTTATTATTTTTAAGAAGATGCGAATAAAGAAATGGAAATGATTTTTTAATCACGCCCGGTCTGCACCTGCTTATGTGTTCATCCTCTATACCCAAGTGGATAAGTCGCTGGAGCTGGTTCATCGTTTATTTACCTCACCTCTCTCCCGGATCCCAGACCTCCTATGGTCCATATCCTCCTTCTTCTCCTCCCGTCTCCTAAAACTAAATGTGGAGAAAACTGAACTCATCATCTTTCCACCGTTCCACTCTACCCCTCTCCCTGATCTCTCTATCTCAGTCAACGGCTGTACACTCTCACCTGTTCCACAAGACCGCTGCCTTGGGGTAATCCTGGACTCGGCTCTGTCTTTCAAACCACACATCCAAACCCCTACCTCTGCTGCCGCCTCCACCTGAAAAACATCTCTTGCATCCGCTCATTCCTCAACTACGACACTACAAAAATGCTGGTCCATGCCCTTGTCATCTCCTGCCTAGACTACTGCAACGTCTTGCTTTGTAGCCTCCCATCCAATACTCTTGCTCCCTTTCAAACCAGTCTCAACTCTGCTGCCCATCTTATCCACCTCTCTCCTCACTACTCCTCTGCCTCTCCCCTCTGCCAATCCCTTCACTGGCTTCCCATTGCCCAGTGAATTCACTACTAACCATGACCCACAAGGCTCTCCATAACCTCTCCCCTCCATATATCTCTGCCCTAATCTCCAGATATCTCCCCTCAAACAATCTCCGCTCCTCACAGGACCTTCTCCTCTGCTCTCCCATTATCAGCTCCTCACATAACTGTCTCCAAGACTTCTCCCGTGCTTCCCCTACACTCTGGAACTCACTGCCCCAACACATCACCTCACAACACCCTCACCAGCTTCAAAAGCAACCTGAAAACCCATCTCTTCAGGATTGCCTATAACCTACAATAACCCTGCAGCCACAGTACTACCCCACAAACATGTCTGCCCCTCACCTCCTTGTAGATTGTAAGCCCTCGCGGGCAGGGTCCTCTCTCCCTCTGTCGTGCCAGTTGTAAGTCATTCATCGTTATCATTCTACTCGTTTGACATTTGTTATGTATGTAACCCCTCGATTGTACAGCGCCCTGGAATCAATGGTGCTTTAAAATAAATAATAATAATAACAATAATAATAATTGACCACTACTGATTGACATTTGATGTTCTGTCCATACAGTCTTCCCTATGACAATGATGCCTGGCAGAGGCTGAGCTCCTTAAGTATAAGAAAGGATGAGAGTAATGCTGACTCTTCTAGTCCTCATGTGTCTGGATGGAGGGAAGCTTTATTATACTGCACATGGGGAAGACTATGGTTCATGTACATATCTGTAAGTATAGGAGGGAATAGATTGTAAGTTTCTGGGACAATGATATGAGTAAATTATCAGTCCAGAGCAGAGATCATGTCTTATCATAACCTTTTCTGGGAGCTCAGCCTCTTACCTGCCTGATGATACCATTTACCAGCTGCACACCTTGTGGTAGAAGTCTTCTTCTGCTTTATAATGAGCCTTATGTTTTACTGTTGAGTATAATCCCCAGGACACCTGCGAGCAAGATCTAATGACTCCGGAGCAGTGTCCAGAGAGGATGACAGGTAACCTGTACAGATCTTTCCATCATATAATGTGTGCAATGCTCAGGTCATTTAGGCAGATTTTCTTTGCATATTGTAAAATCTGATTTTTGGTTGAGACCATGCTGTCCCCAAATCTCAAACTCTTTGATCTTCAGTGCCATTCCATCAGAGCATGGGTGAGTGGGATATTCAGGGTCAGGTGGCAAGATCATTGATATCACTGTTGTTGGCCTGTTGCAGGGATCTGGTTATATCAACAACATCCCATATTCTTCTATCTTCTCTAACCATACCTTATCACTAGGCTTGTATACCAGCCAGGCTATAATATATGCCCATGTGGTCAGGTCCATGACTAATAATGATCCATAGTCTGATACCTTCTCAGAACCTTATTTAGTCTGGTGTCCGTCTCATCTTTATTTGTCAACTAGACATGTAGAGTTTCTTACTCCCAGTTCCATATCCTCATCCACTGAACCCTATTTACATCTATGGTCTAGGCAAATGGTCTACAACCATTAAAGAGTGGGTTCCACATATTTTACAATACTACAAAGTCCACTCTCACCTCATTTTTTCGACTATAAATATGACACTCAAAATACCAATTTTATCTCCTCATCCACTCAACTCCATAAACATCTATGGTATAGGTGAAGGGTCTCCAACTTCTACTACAGAACTACAAATTCCAGCATGCTCTGACCTCCTGTAGAATATCACAGTTTGGAGACCCCTGGTTGGGCCCAATCTCCCGTATATATGTGTTTTAGTATTTAGACACTCAAATCTCTCCTATACATATATCATACATTGGCTGAATACTGCAGTAAGTATTATTACCACACTTGTAAACCCACAACCAATAAAGTTATAATTTCCCATTTTCATGAGACCAGAAGATCATTGAACGCAGCGTCTTGTTGGTTTACGAATATTATAGCATAATATGGTTTAGCGTTGGTCCATGTAGGACACCTTCTAGTGGGGTCAGTGGTAACTACATTTGATACCTTGAATTGAATGTATTAATACTCTTCATCTGTTCCTGAATGAACCCATAAACTGTATGTACCAAGTACCCTCCTCCTCCATGTGGTGTCAATACACGACTGGTCCATGTTTCTTTTCTACTTTGGAGACCTTACACTTACTTGCAAATTTACATATTTTTTGCAACAAGGTTTAGATATGTCGTTGCCCTAAAATGATCAACCCTAGCATTGAGTAGACAGCCAAGCTTGGTTCTGCAAGGGAATTCCCATGCTAGTTGCCAGAAAAGCTAGAATTTTACTGTGAGGTTAGGGTTACTTCCAGTCTACAACCTAATCACCACCATCACCACATCTAATCATCTAATTTTCCATAACTTAAACCTAGTCCCTAACCTATGTCTGATAAGTGAAGAAACTCTGTCTGCCATGGTGGTGTTACAAATTATTTGCTCAATGGCCCTTTTTATGTCTTGGTTCCTCAGGGTATATACAAGTGGATTTAGCATTGGGGTCACCACTGCATAGAAGACTGAAGCCACTTTGTCCCGATTTGAAAAGACATTAGAAGGAGGGTGTAAGTAGTTGATGAAAATTGTCATGTAAAAGACTGAGGCACACATAAGGTGTGAAGAGCACGTGCTGAAGGCTTTCTTCCTGCCCTCGGTAGACGAAATTCGTAAAATTGAAGAAAGTATGAGGACATACGAAAATATGATGGTCAGGAATGGGATTATAGTACCTACACCCACAATATATACTGTGACCATGTTACAATATGAGGTGTCGGAGCAGGACAGTTTAAGCACTGGGACGACATCACAGTAGAAAATGGTCTATGAGGTTGGATCCACAGAAACTGGGGCTAAAGTCCCGTGTTTGTACCGATGATGTTAGAAAACCCAAAGGAGAAGGCAACAGACAAAAATATAGGACATTTTTTCCTGGTCATTATGGACATATAATGGAGCGGGTGGCAGATAGCAACATAGCGGTCATAGGACATGGTGGAGAGAAGAAAATTTTCGCTACCACCCAAAGCCGCATAGAAGAAGAACTGGAGGGCACAACCATTAAATGAGATGACCTTCTTCACCAAGACCAGGTCATAAATCATTTTTGGAGCAATGACAGAGGAGTAAAAGATGTCTATGAGAGAGAGGAATCTCAAGAAGTAATACATAGGAGAATGGAGTCTCGGGGTGTTAAAGATGAGAACTATTATGCCAATGTTACCTACTAGAGCCATGCCGTAAAGACGTGAGAAGAAAATAGAGAGATATGGGATGAGCTTCTCATTATTGGTCAGTCCGGAGAACACAAACATGGTCACTTGTGTCCTGTTCATGAGGTTCATGGTCTCGGTCTCTGTAGGTGAAGTATAAGAACCAGTATTAACAAGTCACAGGTAATAAATGTCTCAGAGGATAGTATGACCACATGAATAGATGAGCTTTATCAAAATGTGGGATATGACACTTATCTTCAGTTCCATGAGGTTCTTGTGACTACATCTTACCATTAGCCATCTTCTCATTCCCCAACTCTTTAGAAACCTGTGAGACAAGATTAAATCCGGACCTTACATTTAACTACATTCCCATAAGGGTCTGGTGACCACATCTCCCCATTAACCATCTCCAACCTCCATTATCTCTTATGTATGATAACATTGGTTAGTGTCCACGGGTTCCTTAACATTAAAAATCCAACATTCAAGCACTTTCATTCCCACATCAACAAGATGCTTTTTTTTTTCCTCATGAAGACTTCATTTGGTGCTGGAAACCTTCATCAGAACTGTATGAGTTTCTACAATATGGCGGACAAGCTAAATTATTTATCTTCCTTGTAAATGACCTTTTAGCTTTATGAACAAATAATAAACCTGAAAATTAGCCATATGTGTGTGAATGCCGACCAAATCATACCACCATAGCTTGCATGCAAATCATTTTGTTTTGATTACAGTATCTTGTAATTCTGTGCAGCACATTGGTTTTCATGCTGTCAGGGTTTTCTAGGAGTAATATTACCAGTTTTAAGGTACCCATGAGTCCTCTCACAGTCATTGCTTTTAAGTATTCCTGCCTCCAAGGTTAGGGTATTATCATAAAACAGCCTCCTCTACGGTCAAGAAGAGATGGGGAAGAGGGTCGAGAGCTGCAGTATCAGGGTGAGGCATTTGAAGACCTTTTCAGGGAGGTGCTCAGCATAAGGACACCAGGAGCACGGTCATGAAATGTGAGACCAGCTTATAGAGGAATGCCAGCTACAATACATTGTAAGTGAAATAGCCTTTCAACACTTCAAAAAGCAGCCCCCATAAACAACAGCGGGGGAAAAAATCCCTTGTGGTCAATTTAGCCCTTTGCTATAGGAAGCAAGAAAAAATTTAAAACCCTCTGGTTAGGTGGTGTTTTTTGGGAGCGCTGTTTGGATACTCGAGAGCTGTATTTCCATAGAACGGATAAGTAAAAAGAAAAAAAATCATGAAAATACTAAGTTAAATAAATAATTAAATTTGGGGTTGAGGGTAGCTTTGACCATCAATAACCAAAAAGGCCCCAGATACCCTTTCTTGCATTTGGGACCAACCCACCTTCCCATACAGAGTCACATGGACCAGGGGGTGTCAAAGTCTTTTCCATAAAAGGTATTTTTGCTTATGGTTTCCTTAAGGGGGGCATGGAGAGTTTGGAAAAGGTCTTTGGGTCCCTTTGGGTTGACTACAAGAATGTGCAAAAGCCTGCTTGGTACGAGGATGTGCAGGTGGTGCCGGAGCTTAAATCCAAGATGGCATCTCCCTCCTAGCCGGTCCCAATCACCTCTTTTTGACATGAGCATGTGTATCCCTTCTAAAGTGAAAAACGCCCCCCTGCCTCCATCTTTCTATGTGTCTAAGCTCCGGGCCCACAAAAAAGTGTGGGGCCAGATTAAACCTGTGGTCCTTGAGGTTCACATTTATCCATAGACAAAAAAACCTCGGGTACTGTTTCCCCCAAAGCCCATTCGAAACTACAGGGCCTCTTGGGGGTTTTCCTTCCCTATGTGGTTTTGTTTGTGATGATATCAGAAAACTAGAAGCCTCATCCATTTGGGCCTTTTTGGAACACTTTAATGATAACAGTAAAATGTGGGGAAAAAACAATGAAATTCTCTTGTTTTCGGGGGCCGGCCACACTGGTTGTTTTTTTTTTAAAAAGTCGATGGGCTAAGGAGATGGAGGGCCCTTTTAAAAATCATCCCCTGGATGACTCTGCGGAAGGACTGGGGGACGAAGGCCCCATCCCAGGGTTTGCTGCAAGTGGGGAATAGTAGGGGATTTAGGTTAATTTGTGGAGAAGCTAATCAGGGAAGGAGTGGGAAAAATTTGGGTTTTATTTTGTAAAGTCAATGTGGCAAATAGGATGAGGGGTGGGGGATAGGACATGGGTTTTTTGTGGACTAGATGGTGCCTTTACCCTCCCCCCCCCCAGACACCCCACGAAATGAACCTTGGGAAAAACCCTAACCCTGTCGTTGGTCACCAGTCTCCTCTTTAGGGCAAGTGTAAAAAACTTATCACTACACCCAGGAAAAACCCCCCCTTGAAAATTCCCCATTTTCTTTTCCGCAGTGTCGGAGCAGAAGCAAACTGCCCCCACCGCTCACCCTTGTTTTGCACTTCCTGTCTGGTAGGTGTGGAGAGGGTTTTAGGCGAGTTGACTGTCATGGAGTGTGGTGGTTAAAATCAGGAAGGGGACTGATTGAATAATTGGTGAATAGGGCGTTAGTGACCCCCCCCCGGCCCAAAACAGATGGGTAGTTCCCGCTTTGGTGGTGGAGCAGCAGGTTTAAAAACCCGGGCACAGTACCCTGCAGATTTGTCAAAACCCAAGCCCGGGCCCGATGTAACTGGAAAAATCCCCCCCTTTTTTCGGGTACGAAAAATGGGGCCCTTCTGGATTTCCCCTGGACGTCCCTTTACATTGGGAAGTTTTCAGGGTTGGTAAAGTTTTCATGTTCTTATTTGTATCCCGTGTTGTGTAATTAAGGCGAGGCCATTTTTTTTCCAGTGTCACTCAGTGTCCAGATTATTTATTGGTGGAAAAAATGGAAGGTGTGACATATTGTCCGCACCACTCTCTCCAAAGGTCTGTGATACCCTGGCCATTTATCTTCCTTCAACCCCACCAAGTGCCCTTTATCTTCTCCTTTCATTCTTCCTTTGTTTTTTTCTGTGTGTTTCTTTAGTCTTCATACCTTTATTTCCTACCATACGCAGATCGGAGTTGTTTTTCTTTTTTTCGTTTTATTTAAGGGTAGGAAATTACGTTAAGGGATTTTTGTTAAATATTAAAACTTTTAAGCCTTCCCTTGGTTTGGGCATGGCATATTCTTGTGCCCATTTTCCCTTTTTGTTTTGGTCAATTTAAGCAAAATTTTAAAATTCCCTTGTTTTCCTGCCCATATCGCTTTTTATTGAAAAAAGGGGGGCGTGCCCTGCGGGTGTTAAACCATCGAATTGCAATGATATCATCAGGCCATATAGCAAAAATAGTGGAATTGGAAGCGGGAGAGTATCTTGTGATAAAATTCATAGGGAAAGAAATTATATGTGCTCCAAGGGCTAATGCGTGACGGTACCACAAAAATGGCCTGGCTAATGTCAAGGGTGCCCCGTCCCTGCCCCCCCATGATTGCACGTGGTGGTCGTATCCCAGGCAGACAGTGGTTTACAAGATAGTAAGGCCATAGCAAAAAACAGGTGACAGAAAAAATTTTTTTTAATGAATGATTTAGGGTTTTTTTCACGCTCAGGCAATTTAAAAAAACCTGTTCTTTTTGATCATATTTTGCCTATTTGTGGACATAATAAAGAAACCTTCAAGTGTGTCCCACAAAATTGAACCTCCTCTTCCTCCCCCAAAACCCTTTGCTCTTCGGGCTCGGCTTTTGAGGGACCAATGCAGCAGGAGCCTCCCCCCATTCCTATCTGCAGGGAATTAACCCTGTTTTTCAAATTTCCAAAAGGCTTTAGAAATTCCCGTGACAGACTATACTTTTGTTGGCGGGAATTGGGGCTAAATGCCAGAATCGCCCCCGCAGGGCCAGGAAAATTCCTGGGTCACCCCAAAACAGCCCCCAAAAAGATGGACCCACCATTTTTGATCACGGTTTTCGAATTCCACATTTTGTAGGTGCTTGTGGGAAACCCCGCAATCGTTTTGGAGGGGCACAAGGGACCCCGCGACGGTAGTTTTGCAAACCCGGTTTTTTAAGAACCTCAGGGATGTGTGACCTGTGCAATCACACTAGGTACAAAGTGTACCTTGAAAGGGGGCATCACCCCCAAAG
>JAODAL010057560.1:0-22608 GCA_025379985.1 Phyllomedusa bahiana
CATTCCGGGACGGGAAAATTTTCAATGTCCATTCAAGTAAATGAGGGTTAAAAATATACTGCCTTCTGGATTTTTTAAATTTTTGGGGGTGATGCGTTTAAGGGTCAGGCTGTGGTACAAGACGGGGATAGTGAATGGTCTGTGACTTTTTTTCTGTGACTTTTATAACAAGTGTGTTGCCTAAGATGTAGCACGTTCCATTTGACTGTTGTGATGTTAATTTCAGATTCTCCAGCCTTGTTTGGGTGTAATAATGAAGGTGTTGTTGCTCTCCCATAGACTTTAATGGTAATCGCTCATAATCAATGCTCACTATCGAAAAACCTTATCGATAGCGGCCGACTATCGACAAACGCTCGATTTTCGATACCCCAACGCAAAACGCTAACACTAATCAGGACATCTAAAAACAAATTAAGCAAATACACGATAACAGACAAAATGCAAATAGCAAACTGTACAACAAAGCCCAGCAATACTCTGCACCAAGACACATGTTAACATTGAATTTATAGAATACTTTTAATTGCATTACTTTATCTTTGTTATATGTATAAAGCTGAGGTTATTAGGCATGTTCTGATCAAATTTGGTGGGCCCATCTACTATGTCAAGGTAACCTTATCAGATGGGACCTGTGTAAAGATTCACCTCTTCTATGCCAAAGCCACAAGTGTTGCATGAATCTGTTCCTGTTCATTTTGACACTGGCTAAACCAAACTTTTAAAAAAATTTAGGTTGTGGATGTCCCAAAGTCAAATTTTGTTTACTCTGTCCCTAGCCCTAACCCTAACTATAATCATTACCATAACACTAAATTGGTATAAGAGTCCTTTTTAGAGTTAACTTGCCTCTATCAGCACTTCCGGGTCCACCAGTGCCATCATTCCAACCTTAGTTCTGCTCCAATGTCACTTCTGGCTTAACGTGCTCTGGGACCAGAAGTGACTTTGAGAACAACAGCACCCTTAGAACCAGAACCACAGGAAATTCTGGCCCACCTTGGATTCACGGTTTATGTTCGCGCCCAGCGGGTGCACAACTGGGTCTACAGCATGGACAAACCTCCATGCTCTCAAATGCATGACCTCATACACCTGACCAAGAAGTGGTTGCAGCCAGAGATCCTGACAGGCCCCCAGATGGTGGAACGGGTTGTGATGGACCATTACTTAAGATCCCTCCCAGTCACCTTGCGTAAATGGGTGAGCCATGGAGACCCCAAAGATGCTGACCAGATGGTGGAGATGGTGGAGAGGTACAAAGCAGCTGAAGAACTGATGAGCCTGCCGAAGTACCCCCTAGCTCCACAGTAGAGATCTCCAGGACTTCCTAGTAAGACTGTTCTAAGGGAAAAGGGGCTGGCAGATCTGATGTGTTTGTGCGTGAACTTGGAGAGACTGAAGGCCCAGGCTATAAAGCTGGCAAGCCATGACAGGGAAGTCGGGACTCTATAAGAGACTCTGGAAGAATTTTATTAAGTCCTTACTATGTCAAATACCTGGTCATATGCTTGCCAATTGCCCACTGTATGATGAACCTATGCAATGTGATGCCTCCTATATAAACCACCATTTATCACTGTATGCTAAGCGTGCATGTGTATCATTTCTAGATGCTGGGTGTGAGAGACACATGTGTTCTATTACTGACAAAGGTAACGATGTGAAGGCGTTGTTAAACTCAGGTGGTCTGGTGACCCTAGGAAACGCCAATTTGGTAAATCCAGAAACCCGTCTGGTGGAAACTATAGGGGTGACCTGCGTACATGAGGACACTCAACATTACCACACTGCTATAGTGGACATACATACACAGTTTGGTGCCGTAAAATTTATGGTGTGGGTAGTGCCCTTATTAATGCATGATGCCATCATGGGGCGGGATTTCCCACATTTCTGGAAATTGTGGGGACATAGAGTCTCTAATACACAGCCTGTGAGTTTAGCCATAGTTGAGGAGGAAACTTTTCTCTATTCTGTTATGGCTGGGGAAGGAAAAGAAGCTGAACCCCACGATGTGGTGTCCCCAGAGGGTCAGAGCAGTACACAGCCCCGTAGTGACAGAATCCCTGAACTTGAGGTGCGGAAAGACCAGTTTGGGATGGAACAGTTAAAAGATCCCACCCTTGCCAGAGCCCAGGAAATCGTCAAAATGAATGATGATAATCTGGTGGAGCCTGACACCAGACTTTCCCTCCCATGCACTGCTTAAGACGGGACTGTTGTTTACAATGGTAAAAAGGGGAGAAACTAGTGAAAGCACTGTGTGCCTCAGATTTATAAAAAGAACTTGTAGTTAGACTGCCAACAGTCACATAGTGGGAGAGCATTTGGGATCTGAAAAAACAACAGAAAGAGTCCTTCAACAATTCTTTTGGCCTGGAGTTCATAAAGATGTGAGAGATTATTGTGAATCCTGCCTGAAGTGTCAGCTATCAACTCCTAGACCACATGATTGTAGCCTCCTGGTTCCCCTCCCAATTATTTAGGTGCCATTCGAGAGAATAGCAATGGATTTTATGTCCTATTGAATAATCTGCTCGAGCCAGCCAGCATATTCGCGAAGCAATGATTCACCACTCGTTACCCAACTATACACTTGCATAACCATGTCCTCCAAAGGCCATTCTAAAAGCTGGTCATAACTGTGTTTTAGTGGGGTGGGATTACCAACAGAGATACTTACTGATCAGGGTACCCCCTTTAGTTCCCGAGTCATGAAGAAGCTGTATAAATTGTTCCATTTTAAACAGCTGCATAACTCTCTCTACAGACCGCAACTGATGGACTGTAAAGATTTTAATAAAAACCCTAAAGCCATACTGAAAAATTTGACAAAGAAGGGAAAAACTGACTTCCTCTCCCTATCTCATTTTGCCATCCGTAGTCCCCTCAATCTTCCACAGAACTTCCCCGTTTTGAGTTACTGTACTTTCGTCACCCTAGGGGCCTTCTAGACATTAGCAAAGGAAACCTGGTAAGAAGAAGTGACTCCCTATAGAAGTGTCATTGAACACATGGCACAGATGCAGGATCAAATTGCGGCAGTAATGCCTTTTGTACGAGAGCATATGCTCCGCTCAGGAGCACAACAAATGTATAATAAAACCGTAGTGCCAGAAATATACCTTTGCACCAGAGTACCAGGTTCTGGTACTTATCCCTACCGTGGATAGCAAATTCTTAACTAAGGCAAGGGCCCGTTGAGGTAATAAAAATAATTGAGTAACTACAAATCGTCATCCAGTAAGAGATGACAAGTGTATCACCAATCCTAAATAAAACGTGGAAAGATCAATAATCACTTTGTTGTAGACACCTCATCCCCGCCAGGCAGCTGGCTCTGGAGATGTCCTGTTGTCCCCGACTAACAATCGACTCCCTTTCACCAGATACGCAAAAGGTCAAAGTAGGGGGGTTCCTCTTTAAAAACAAGGGTTTTTTCTTGGATATTCCCAGTCGCACCTCTCTCATTAAACATACATCATACCCGAACATGGGCAAAGGTCAACTGAGACCCATACAGAAGACTGTAGAGCCAGAGGGATATCCTAAGAAGTAGAAAAATGCTGAAATTGAGGTAATAGAGGATCCCATAGCCGATTGGTCCGTGCCAGTAGTTCTGATCCCCAAGCCAGACGAGCAGCTGGAGGTCTTTGCAATGACATCTGTAATGCTGAATTCCATTGCCAATTTGAACGCTACCCCATGTCCCTGTGGTACGTATTGGAACAGGGCAATGCACTATAGAAAATCTCTAGATATAACCAAAGGTACTGGCAAATGCCCCTAACAATGAGCCAAAGAAAACAACGTGCCTTTTCCATCTCCTGAAACGATGTTCCAGTAGTATTTGCCGTTTGGGTTGCATTAGGCACCAGCCACTTTCCAGAGGATTATGGATAGGATTTTAAAACCCACCACAGTAACCACAAGTCTAATCTGGATTATATAATCATCCAAAGATCCAAATGGGATCCCATTTCCCCTCGATGCAGCTGTTGATTAATCTCTGTGTGAGCATGCTTCACACCCAATTGTTCTGTGCCATGTCACGGAGAGGCCAAATAGCTTGTTACAACATAGACCACGATTGGTAAAGCCCCACTGAACACGACGGAAACCATACAGAGATGCCTCACCTTAAACAAAAAACAATACATGTTCTTGCATTCATCTAATATCGGAAGTTTAATTCCTATTTGCTCTCTGCAGCACCGTGACTGACCTGACAAAACGTAAAGACTCGGCATGACTAATGGAAAATAACTTCAAGACCCTAAAACCGTCTGTGTACTCAGCCATACTATACACTCCCGACTTTAAAGAGGGTTTTGTCCTTAAAACAGATGTTTGAATTCACTGGGGCACGGTTTCAGGACGGAATGTGAGGACACCAGTTTTCTATATTTAGTAAAGCTGAATGCCCATAACCCTCAAATAATGCAAATAGCGAAAAAACAGTGCGCCTAGCCATTTAGATGACCTAAAGCTCTCAGTATTACCTGCTTGGTCGCATTTTGAATTGTTTAAGATCATGCTACACTCAAATGATGTATGAAAATAAGGAAAGAATAGAAGATCACAAGATGGTCTTAGCCACAAAGGATTACAAGTTTACATATAACAACGCCAGGCCCAATGAAAAATGGCAGATCCTTCTAGTACATTGTTCTGATTCCAAAGATGTTCCATTCCCCGGGTCGGTCTGAATTGGGGGATAGTGTAGACAGAGTGTCGGACTGGTCAAAGAAGAGTGAACATTGCCAAATTTCCTCATTCCTGCCAGTAAGAAGCAACCAGAATTAAGTTTTCCAAAGATTCAGGATCTCAAGAGTAGTTTAAGGATAACCGTTTTCGAGCCGTGCGGACTTGGAAAGTGAGGTGGCCCCCATTTCCACCTAGGACATCGCAGGTCTTGGGCTTTTGATGTTATACAAGTTGTTAGCCTCATATAAGGCCAGAATGCAACACGTTCTCTCAGTCTGACAGTCATCTGCTAGGACAGTGAGCAATTGCTTGTGTATGGACATGCTGTTATACTTATTGCCCGGTGTTAGGCCGCACTGGGATAGAAAGAAACCCGACTGCTGTAGTTAGACCGACAGCATAATTTTATTTTTGTTTGCTTTGTTTTTTTATATGTACCACAAGCTGGCAACAAACTTTTTTCTTGTTGTTTGGATGTCTGTGCCCGATAAACTGTGCCTGTCTACCCAGGAGACGACCACCCCGCTATCTAATACCTTACAATATATAAACTCATTGGTATATTTTGACAATTGTGTAGAACGTTTTTCACATGTTCAGGATTTTGGATGTTGCATCTTGACTGCCTTACACAGGGCTCTGAGGGCTCTGTGTTTGATCTGTAAGAATATCTCCGATATAAGTCGGATAATTGTAGACGAAATAGAACACAGGAGTTGTAGTTGAATCCCCCACACAGCAACATAGCTTCACTTTAAATTGTGTTCCAGGTCTTAGCGCAAACTCGTTAATTGCAAATTACTCAACGTGAAAATGTTCTTTAATGCTAATCTAATGAAAAGGAATTGTGTAATTACACAGCGAGTGCGGAGCTGGAGAATCAATATCTGAATATAGACAGCTATCTCATCACATTCACAACTAATCAATCATCCTACCAATTACAACTTTATAGTCATTAATTATTTTCCCAATCCCATCTTAATTACTAAAGGCTGGTGTCCCTTGGAGGGTGTGTTAGTCACCGAGGATCTGAAGGGAACTAGCGAATTTGCTTGGACAGCCTCGGGGAGCCAAAGAGGGTGATTACATTCTATAATAATTAGTGCTTTCAACCTATGTTTTCGACAAAAAAAAATCTTGGAGGAGAGCGTCGCACATCATTCCACCCCTCGGTTACAAACCCTACATTGTTCTTTTCTGAAAAAACAATTGCATACAATAGAAAAAGCTGCATCATCCCTTCTTCTCCTTGCATACTCACCTTTCTCATCATCTGCTACTGCACTCCATCGCATTGTCATTTCCTCATATGTTTATAGTGGAACTCATTTTTTAATTTTTGTATGTTATATCTTACCGATCATGTAGTAGAATTTGAAATGTAACTATTTGCATCCAGTAATAACTTCTGCTAAATTAGAAGAAAGCTTTATTTACACTTTGTTATGTATTTGTATATCAGAAAAGCTCCTAGTACATGCACTGCACATAACCATATACACCATAAAGTCTATGTATACCCGTGGTATGCCAAAAGTTCCTTTCTGGTATACCTTGGGCCAGCAAGCAATACATAGATGTTTTTTTTTACTGTATCAATGCATAGTCTGCACACATGGATATAATATAAAAAACATATACTGCTCTGTGTACGTTTTATTGTACATTGATTGTACCACTTTATGCCTATATAAGGGCACCAATAAGTGGTATAGGTCAGAGAATATTCTTGAGGTATATCTTCAATAACGTCAAGAGGAGATGTGATCAGAGCTTAAAAGGTATCTCAGATCAATGGATTATCTTTTAAGCATAGAGCAAAGGTAAACAACGACTTCACTACACCGAAAACATTGACACTCTGATTTGCACCTTTCAGAGTTAGAGCAGTTCTTATCTCCTGCTTGTGTATATAAAATTCCTTATGTTGCCAACCATCTCTCTCTGCTCTAGCAGCCCTGGTAAGAATGGTGACATCACTCAGAGCTGTGTCTTATCAGCAGAACAGGAGCTTGTGTATGTTTCTTAATAACAAACTTTTACCCTTTAGAGCTCTGTAGTCTTCTACCCTGCTGTTAAAATCCCTTCATTGCCAATGTCCCGCTAACAGGCCCAGCTAGGAATAGCAGAGCTGAAATGTCAATCACTGCTAATATCAGGACCGGCCACAGCCTGAACAGGAAGCGGGTGCCTGAACTTGTTGTAATGTGTTGCTCGTGAAGTAAACCAGAAGGGGAAAACCCTTTAAAAATACAGTATTGTGACTTCATTTTCAAGGGAGCAATTATATGGCTTCCATAGAGATAAATTAGTCCTCCTAATGCTTATGATTTCATTTTTTCTGTAGGATTCTGTACAAATCTTAAATAAAAAATACAGCATGCTCCTTTAGACTTTGCATATATATATATATACATATATATATAAGTATTCTCCCTTACAAACATTGTCTTTAGGTGGTACCATATATCTCAGTTCAGGCAGACCCTGTACGGCTCGGTGCACTGCTGTACAGGCTCCGTGCCAATGTACTTGAGCCCGAAATCTACCTGCAGATCTATGTAAAACCTGCACTGTGATATTACAAATGCATTGTAAACTCGGTTTTAGTACATCTGACAGTTCTTTGGAACATTTTGCAAGCTCTGGCGTACTTTGTTTTATATATCTCTTCTTCTTAGCCTCATTCTCTCCATTTCTCTCTTCGGTATCCATCTTTCTCCCTCCCTTTTCTCCACAATGCCCGAGAGCAACAGTCCTCACTTTCACATAACATCACACCGCTGACAAATAACCACTTCTTATTTACTAATGTTTGTGTTTCAGTCATGCTCACCGAGTGTGTTTATATAGATGAGTTACATTACAGTAAAGCCGAGTGGTGTTAGCCTATTAATACACTGCTCACGACTCTCACCAGCCAACTTTATTCACAATATTGTCACCAGAAACATTCATCCTATTGCAGTCCCCAAAATCCAAAAATTTTTTTTTTTACCTATCACTAATTAACTGGGAACATCTTCATATAACCCATGTCCCTTATGATCGTCATATGATGTACTGTGGACTAAAATATTTAACACCTTAAACACATATCTATAAAGAGATTATAGCAATATCCATGCACCTGGTCTTCAGCCTACAGTCTACTTTTTCTATCTCATGGGAAGCAATCCATGAAAATCAAATACAGCCATCCACAAGATGTCAACATATCAGTGTAACCTGCAAACCACACCAATTCAGGTAAATAAAACAGTCATGCACCTCCCCAGTGGGTCTGGTTTCAACGATAGTCAAACATAAAGAAAAACCAGTTCGTTGTAAAAAAACAAGTAAAATTTCTAAGTGTTGTGGTCACTTCAGAGAGGTACATGAGACCCTGACTGCACACCCACCACTATCCCTGCCTACGTTGGCGCTGCCTCGTAGTAGCAGGACTCCCAACTGGAACGACAGGCCCTATTCTGCAAAGTGCAGGGCTGTCAGGTAAACACATAGAGTCCAACATCCCGTTCGGTAAAACGTGCAGAACAAGAACCAAAAACTAAGCCAAGCAATGGTCAAACGAGCAGTTCAAACACGGTCAGGAAGCGCAGTAACAAATCGAAGGCACAAGCGGGTTCCAAGAAACAAGCCGGTCAGAAATTCAGGAGACTAAATAATCCACAAAAGCAGAAAACACCAAGAGAACAACTTTTGACAGCCAAAGCCTGATGAACTAAGGAGGTTAAAAGGGCTGCCCGACACACGCTGCTCGCAGCAACTTGTATGTGTCCACGCCCTCCGATTGCCCTGAAGACACACCCTCTTTGAGAGCTCAGAGACTGTCACTCCTGCGCAACACACCTGCCCACGTTGATCCCAGCCAGAACCTATTACCCTACCGCCATCGTTGCACTAAACAGACGGAAGGCTACCCAGATGAACGTATCCTGACAGTTTTGCATAGATTAGTTATAAAATATTTTCTGAACAAACAGTCTAAACAAACATTATCTAACTAAACTAGTAACACACAAACAGTAGTATTGTCCATGTCTTTCATTGTGCACATTGAGTAAACATCTACAGTGCAGAGAAAAAAACAACATCCGTATGGCAGGGACTTCTCCAAAAGCTAAGTGCAAATGGATTCAGATTAGGTATCGAACTGGAAGTATGGGTTTCATGGGTGTTTTTCCTGTTGCATCAAGGCATGCAAAGCCTGGTTACTGAGAAGTCTGATGTTTTCAAAAAAATAGTATAAACCATGCCTGGATGCAAACAACTTTCATAAAACCTAAGAAATTTTTTATAGATATGAATGAATCTGGAATAGTCTGGGCAACCTTGAGACACATTGAGCAGATGCTGGCATCCCTCTGGGATTGACTGCAAACAATATAACATGTTTACTTTGCTCTATATCTCATAGGTGCACACAGGGCCGTTCCTAGGCTAAATTCACTCATGAGTGAAGACATTTTCTCCCCTCCCTCCTTTAACATGTTAGCCACGATGAAAACACATGCAGCACGCGCTGCAACTAATCCAAATAAACAAACTAGAACGCAATTTAATATCATAATTTACGCGAAACTCGCCACTGCAACACACTCCAAGTCTCAAGAGGCTAATAGTAACGCATGTCCTACTAAAACCACATATCACTAGCACATAATGACTGAATAATACCGCCACACCATGATCACATATCACCACCACATAGTGACTGAATAATACCATGACACCATGACAACATATTACCACCACTTACTGACTGAACAATACCACAAACCCTACACATATCACCACAACATAGTACGTATTATACCACAAATCATACCATATAATCACTGAACCACATAAACTGATAATACAACATAAACCATTTGAATATAGAACCATTAAACTAGCAACCAACATTACCGACATACAGTGACCATACAAATAGTTACCAGTTTAAGACAGTACTCTGCACACATCAAGATTTACAGTAAAGTTACTTCCAGGACTACAGAAGACCTTCCTCTGTAAGAGTTGTTTCTCTTCTTTATATGAATTGTTCTCTTCTTTCAGGAGATGTTCTATCTTTCCCTTGTTACTTCTCCACTTCACAGATTGCCATGAGACGTCTTCTTCAAGGCCATGATTCCTCACTGCTGAATTTATAAACAAAATATCTAGACGTCTCACTTTTCAGCACTTCCCAACCAATTCCTACCTCTATATAATCTCCCCAACTCTGGCATCCAAAATGGTAATAATGACCCCTTTGTGTTTTTAACAGTAAAAGTGCTTCCCAAACGCTATGGGCTCCCATTTGATCCCAATTGTAAGTTCTGTTTGTATTTCTATATAGTATTAGTTTAAATACCACAATACAGTATGTAGTTACCAACCCCCCGAAACTAGTAGCCGATAGGAAACCCCATTTTTAGCAGGCAGTCCTCATTTAGTTCAGTGTATAGCACACAATATAGTAGTAGATTTATAGGTACCTAGGTCCCCTATTAACTAGATAGGTAGTTATAGAGGCCTCTCACAATAAGTAGAAATATAGGTCCCTAGTTTGTAGTTATATAGGCCCCTTTAGGTTATTATATGCCCCCGTAGCTTGTTACATGCCCCTGTAGTTTATGACATGCCCCCTGTAGCTTAGAATATGCCTCCTGTAGCTTAGGATATGCCCTCTATAGTTAAGGATATCCCCCTGTAGTTTATAATTTGCCCCCTGTAGTTTATATCTCTCCTGTAGTTTATAATATGCACCCTGTAGTTTATAATATGCCCTCCTGTAGTTTATAATATCCACCTGTAGTTTGTAATATGTTCCCTGTAGTTTATAATATGCCCTGTAGTTTTTAATGTCTCCCCTGTAGTCTCTTATATGCCCCCTGTAGTTTATAATATCCCCCCTATAGTTTTATAATATGCCCCCTGTAGTTATAGGCAGGTATAAACATGAAGCGAAAATAAAAAAAATCTACTCACCTCTCCATGTTCCCTCTCTGCGTGGCCAGGTTGGGAGCTGGTGTATAGTGTAATCAGTGTGACGTCATCATGCCGCCTATGCACAGCTCCCAGAGGTCTCCAGACTCAGCATCACAGGGTGTGAGGAAAGCTGTGCGCCACGCCCCCTGAGACGCCAATGTGTATGTACAGTGCTCACTGAGTGCTGTACATACAAGTGAGAAGACAGGGGGGTAATTAATTCTCCTTGTAGGAGCAGCTGCACAGCTGACTCTGACTCTGCGCGGCCATTTTAAAATGGCCGCGCAGAGAGAGATAATGATCACCGTGCGGGCGAGGCAGGTAGCCCTGGGTGCTTATTATTGTCATTTATTATACAACAAAGACTTGTTAAATCTTACGTTGCCCCAGGTGAGAAGTCCCTTAAAGGGAACCTGTCACATAGATTATGCCCCCCTTGTTGAGGACAGCACAATCCAGTGTCAGACATGCTGTTTACAGCGCTGTTTCCCTTATTCTGCAAGATGCAGCAGTTTTAGAGCATTTACCCCTCAAATCTTATTCATGAGCAGGTGTTAGCCCCGCCCACCAAAGGCTATCCTCACCCACCTGGCAGTTATTCACATGCAATTGACATGCAATTCTTTTCAAGCTATGCTATTGAAACACGCAGCTGCGTTCTCTCATGTGAACGCCGCTCCGTGTTCAGCACAGCGAGCAGTGATAATCTCATTGCTAATTGTAAGATCCGTCTTCGGGACCGACAGTGCGGACCCCAAGACGGATCCCTAAAGCGCTTGTAACACGGAGTGTTAACTCCGTGTGAACAAGCCCTAATAGGTTTATCAGTTGAGGTGGGCGGGGCTAGCCTCAGGTGGGTGGGGTTTGAAAAAAAACTGACTCTTCGAATGACTCTTTTCTGGCTGAAAACTGCAGATTTGAGCATTAAATACTCGAAAACTCCAGCATCTTACAGAATAAGGGACACAGCACTGGAAACAGCAGACATCAATACAAAATCTACTCAACAAATTATACCTATAGATCTATACGAATTACTATTCTTATTATGAGGATCAGTGTTAGGGAGTTTTACATATACTAGACAGGAGTTAGAGTGCACATATTTATTTTAGAATGATAATAAATAAAAGTGAAGCTTTAGTAAATTAGATGGTTTTAAACAATTAAAGTGGGTTTAAAGTTTGCCTATGGTACATTAGATTGTTATATAACAGAACAATGACTCCAAGAACACTCAAGTCAGCTAGTTAATGGTTTTATGAAGAAAGAAGATCTATAGACACTTTGGGTGACATGTCCCATTAGGACTGCACCATTTTTTGGTGTATTTTGCATAAAAATAACTGTTGACGCGCCCTTTTCCCTCTATATAAATGAACTGCAGTACACCAAAACTAGGCGCATTATACACCAGGCACGACACATTTGAATGCGTCTAAAGTAGGCGCATCAAATATGTTAGCAATAGTATGCTATGCACCTAAGTTATGTTATGCACCTAAGTTATGTTATGCACCTAAGTTATGTTATGCGCCTAAGTTAGGCGCATCAATCATGCTATGCAAAGTTTGCCACACACCAGATTTTTTACAGGTTCGTTCATTCAGGCGCATTATACACTCATTTAATGCACCTTAAAACTGGCGTGGAGGCGACTCTTTTCTGACATGGCGCCCTTTGTTTTGAAATGGGTAAAAGTGCATTGAGAAGGACTTGGAATCCTGGGGGACAAAAAAAACTTAATTTGTAGCAGCCGTGTCAGACAGCAGCTGGCAAATAGGATCATGGGTGTCATTAAAAGGGCATAGAGGCACATGAGAGAGCATTATTCTCCCATTATAACAAGTCCATGGTTAGACCACACCCTGGAAAAATTGTGGGCAGTTTTGGGGACCAGTGCACAGGAAAGACATTGTAGAGCTTGGACAGGTACAAAGGGGGCAACAAAAACAATAAAAGGACTGGGTTTGGGCTACAATACCCAGAAAATTAGTAAGGGTTAGTGTTTATTTAGTTTAGCGAAAAGACGGCTTCTGGGGACATAATAAATATGTTTAAATACATCAAAGGTCAATATAGAGATCTCCTCCCAAGATTTATTTATACCCAGGGCTGTATCTAAACAAGGGGAATCCTCTACGCTTGAGGAACGAAAATTTCTACATAAACATAAAAGGGATTTTTTACTGTTAGAGCATGAGACTATGGAACTCTCTTGCCAGAGGAACTTGTCCCTAGTGGGCTTCACCAACAAGTTCAAAAAGGGTTTGGATGCATTTCTGGAGCGTAATAATATAACAAGTTATAGTGTCTAGGATCTGGGAGAGGGTCGTTGATCCAGGGATTTTTCCGATTGCCAGATTGGAGTCGGGAAGGAATTTTTCCCTAAAATGAGGACAATTGGCTTCTACCGCATTGGAGTTTTTTGCTTCCTCTGGATCAACACCTTAGCACAACAGGCTGAACTGGATGGACCTCTTGTCTTTTTTCGTCCTTACAAACTATGAAACTATGAAACTATGCAACTTTGATTAAGTCAGAGTTTTGATCTTAACCCTATCAAAATGCTTTGCTATGTCCTGGTGCGCACAAGACGCCTGTTAAGGACCCTCAAAGAAGATAACCAGACAGGGCAGACAGACAGTGCACCCTAGCACTAAGTCCCCCAAGGCTGTTCCTGCCTGTTTGCCAACCTGACGCTAAGCGGTTGGCGATAACTGGGGCAGTGGTCCATACCCTGAATATTTGCAAAGACAGAACAGACAAGACAGAAAAACACAGAGTAGAAGGGTCAGGCGAAGATGGGTCAGAACCAAAGAAGGCAGAAAGGTACAGAAGAGGCAGGCACAAGGTCAGAATTCCAGACAATCCACAAGGAATACAAAGTCCACCAGTTATTATAACCAGCACAGCTCCCAGTCTGAAGTGATCTACAATAGGATGTCAGTGATTGGGCCTGCCCTCTGAAATCCAGTCACACAGAACCCTGACTTAAATGGCTAAGATAGCAGTCAATCATAATCAGTCTTAAGCGTCTGCAGCCTAGAAAAGGAAGGAGCAGAGGAGCAATCACCAACAAGGCAGTGTTCAGGCTGGAACAGAGAAAACAGTTAAACACAAGATCATGGCACCCTCCACCGCACCTTCCGGACAGAGGACTGCGCCGAAGCCCAAGCAGACGCGGTTATCACAATGTCCCAGAAAATAAAGGGTTAAGGAAACCCTCAGTAAAAAATCCGTGCTGTGTAAACTAAAGCACGGATTTTCTGTTGAGGCCTACACAGCGCTGGGTATGGTCGGATTCAAAATACCGAATCCACTGAAAAACCGAACAAAATCCAGTGCTGTGTAGACATAGTCTTAGATAGCAATGAGACTACATTTTATTAGCAATAAATGCAGAAATTTAGGTCATTTGACTTACTTTTCTTTACAATGATAAATTTTTTTATCTTGGACAATGCTTAGGGCTCATCCCCACTGCAGAGGACAAATACCGTTCGGTTTATCCGACCAGTATTTGTCCTGTTTTAGTGTCGTCCCCATGGCCACTGGGGGACGGCATTTCTCCGTAGTTAGCGGAGAAAAGCCCTCCCCCTTCACATTGCGATGTTCATAAACCGTCCGAAAACCGGACGGAAGAATGAACATGTTCAATGTTTTTCCGTCGTTTTGCGGTTTGAAAAACTGCTGGCCGGAAAACCCGTGTAGTGGGGACTGCTGCACGAGTTTTCCATAGGAGCCCATTGTGCTCATTTGCGGCTGGTTTTTCAGACGGTCTGCAAAACCGCAAACCGTCTGAGAAACCGGCCGCAAACCCGTACTGTGGGGACATGCCCTTACTGTATGTCCGTACATAGTTTAATAAATACAATATACTTCTACTGGATCGGTTTGCAGTCCCCTTTAGAGTAAAGCACAATATACCTTGTGTTACCACTTTAGTTGTAGTCTATGATACCACCACTTGATTACTTGTAAATGCACGTTGAAGTGATTACAGGAAGTTCTGTCGACAAAAAAAAATCGACTGCCGCTTTTTCTCAGAATCAGTATATCCTTGTGATGCTACTTCATGAGATGTGAATACTCCTTTATGTACTTGATGTAGATCAACCATCTCAGACAGTTATGATTACTAGCACTCACATAAAGGTAAATTGAAATGGGTTTTGTTTTTTATATTTTGGTGGTATCGAAACTTCATGAACCTAATCTCTCCTACGACCACCAAATGCAAATCTCTAATGCTGACTGCATCCAGTGAATGAGTTAGGATACAATAGAAAATTTTTCTTTTCTTTCCTGAAAAAACATAGTTTTTGTCTATTGTCTGTTCCTGGTATTGTAGCTCAGCCTTATTTAAATAAATTGCAATATTACACAAAACCCATGGTCACGAGTGGTGCTGGAAAAAAACATTTTTGTTATCTTTAATCATTTTAATCCTTGAATCTACTAGTATCCCAAACATAGCAGTAGTACCCAACACTGTGATCCCTTCCTGGCAGCCGGTTATAGTAATATGGCTCTTCGTTTTATTACTTTTTTTTATTACCTTCCAAGAGCCATAACTAAGTGTATGAGGGCATTTATTTTGTGGGACAAGATGCATTTTCTATTAGTGTCATTGACTGCACCATAGAATTTACTGGGAAACCGAAAAAAAAATTCTAGGTGGGGGATAATGTGAAAAAAACCATACTTGCATGTTTGCGGGGGTTTTGTTTTTACAGTGTTTACTCTTCGGTATAAGTGATATCTGTTCTCTGTATTTTGGAGGTTGATACGATTCCAGCAATACTAAATATGTAGGATTTTAGTTATGTTTTAGTACTGTTAAAACATTTCTTACATTTGCGGCACAGCGCCATTTTCTGCAGCCAATATTTTTTTCTCTCCTTCCACCTATGGACCTGATTGAGGATGCATTTTTTTTCTTACCTGAAGTGCACCATTTTAGATAGCTGTGACATTTTGATTACTTTTATTTCCATTTTTGGGGGAGGTGAAATGACTAAAAAAAGGCAACTTTTTTTTTCTTTTATGGTGTTCAGTTTACAGGATAAATTATGTTATATTTTGATAGATCAGACTATTATGGATGTGGAGACACCATTAATGTGCAACTTTTTAATTTTTTATTTTTTTTTTCAAAATTAAAATTCATTTCTTTAGTTTTAAAAATTTGTTTTATATTTTTTACTTTAAAATTAAGTAACTTGACCACAAGGGGACGCAATTGTCTCGACACTCTTCTGCATTGTTTATACATTGTTTAAAGACAACGATTCTATCACTTCCTGTCTGGGGCAAAAAGTAATAGAAAGCTAAACATGACAGCGATGGAAGCTTTTATAAGGATTTCATGTAATGTAGGGAGGTGTAATGTAGTACACTGAAAATTAAATGTATTCTGGGTTGTCATTAAACCATGTCTTAGAGTGTGAGCCTCCAACCCCTGTAGCTCAGAATAACACCCCCCACTCCTGTAAGAATGGAATGTGTAGCCTGTGATTGTGAAACTTAGCAGAAAGTCATTTTGGACAAGTTAAAAATTACTAGCGAGGGTTACCCCAATATGGGGGTGGGATATCTGTGATAACCCTATATGTGCGGACGATTTCATGGACTGTTAATGAACAATTTACCATTTTTCTAGAAATTGTTAGGAACAGATTTTTCACCTTTTTTACCCAATGAATAAACACAAACTTTTCAAGTTGGTCATTGATCTGTTCACTTGATGGTGCCGCAAGTAATCACATCTTCCCTTACAGTTCCCAGGCAGTGGCGAGTGTGACGGACATTACAGCCGCCCCCTGCAGTCTTGAATACATCACGGAGTGCATTGAGGGATAGGGAGCCAATTCCCCGAGTCAAATAAAGGGGATATCGTTTTTACAACCCACTGATGTTTCTAGACCAGAAAACACCATGGGGATAACAGTGGATCAAATCCCCTTATGGTCCCCTATCCTATCTAAAGGACCCCCGCACCTGAGGAATAATGTCTTGTACTATTGTTTTGTGAGTAGTGCTGTGACTCTGATGTATCTAAGCCTGTGGGATGTAAAAAAACACAGCCTGTTATAGGCATGCGATGTACTCAGCCTGTTTTTTGCTGGGGTTCCCGGGTCTGGATGGGGTTGGGGCCCGACATCAAAAACCTACATTGTGTTTTTGGGCCCAATGATCCCCGCCCCGGATTCTCTCGGAACTGTTATAACCCTTCGACATACCACCCCGTAATGCTGGTGCCCCTTATCTAAGTTTTCCCCATGCCTCAACTGTTGTGGACAATAATATGTATCCAAGCCTGGGGATATCTCGACTGTTTAAGGACAATAATGATTTATCCAAGCCTAGGGTGTATCTCAGATGTTATGGGCAATAATGATTTATCCAACCGAGGGGGTTTTCCACTTTTCGTGGACCCTAACAAGGTATCCAAGCCTGAGGGTGTATCCAGACGGTTTTAGACAATAATAATGATCAAGCCGGGGTGTATCCCCGATGGGAAAGGGGGGATGGCCATCCCCCGAGTTTGTTGGGGCCCTGAATCAACAGTCATGGATGTGCCTGGGCCCACTGAGCATGTCGATCGTTAAAGAACAGAAATTAAGCATTTTTTACGGTTTTTTAGAAAATCTTTTTAGGAATCAGATCCTTCCGCTGTTCCTTTTTTGATTTTTTGAAGGGAAGGTGGTGGGCAGCGGGTAAATTTGGGGGGGTGGAAAAGTCTTGTGGTGCGATTTATGCTTGATTCGCTACCTGATGGAGAGGTGAGCGCAAGTGGAGATAAATCTACCCCATTACAGTGGCCCCCAGTCACGTGCTGGTGAGTGTGTACCTGACATTCCAGCCGCCATGTTAGCAGTTTGACACCTCACGATCACGGCCAGCGTGATGCCGATTGCAGTATTATGGCCATGTATGTCAGCCAGGAGTCACAATATAAGGACAGCAGTATCAGTTTTTACAAATTAACATAGATTGATTTCTAGACTCAGCACTGCAGTTATCACTCATTGGTTGGCAACACAGCTCTGGCATCAAGTAGTCCTCCATTATGGTCACTCTTATTTATATATTGCTAAACAGCCACCATAAGCATATAATCAATTCATTACTTGCTCCATTCAGTGTGAGGTAGATAAGAGGAAGCCATTCATTAAAAATAAAATACAGGAAAAGACAACTTAATAGAAAAGCCATCCACAGCTTCCTCCTTTAAAATGAAAGTCGCCTAATAAATACATTACCGCTAGTTACAGGAAAGATGAGTGATTATTGTTTATACACCAATATGATCTATGGTCTATCCTCCAACAATCACTTACTCATGAGATCATAAGAGGCACAGCTTCTGCTCTTAATTAATTGTACTATAATGGTCATCTGAAATAATTCACTCTTTCTGTGATGCTTAATATCTCCTGTTATTGTTTTCCCACATTTCAGGCTTCTGAAGACATCCAAGATACCAGATGATCCAAAGATTTCCGAATGTTGCTGAATATTAAAGTCTAGGAGTATGAGAGAATACTTAAAGCATATATAGAATAGTCATAACTATGGTAAAGAGACCAGTCTGACATGCAGGAGAGCCATTATTTCCCTTGACCCTGCTCTTTACCTGCTGATTCTGCTGTTGCACATATCATAATACAGGGCTTATAGGTCTATGCACATGGCTTTGTTTTATAGAGTGCATCTTCTTAGCCACACGAAGCAGTGGGATATTAAACCCTAACATGCTTTAACACATTCTGGATTATGTGAGAAAAATAACAGCAGAGGCCTTCAGGCAATGACACATACACTTTGCCTTCTACCTTGCTAGGAGGTTTTGGTAAGTTATTACTGCCATACAGCTAGGGGTCAACAGGGATTGTAAATGAGAGGAGTTAAAGTAGCTTTGAAGGGGTATTCTCAACCATTTATGGCATATCAATAATATATGGTATGGTCAGACAACTACTTGAGGTCAACTTTATCTCCATACCTTCAGTAGACTCTCCAGAGCTAACCACCTGTAGGCTGACTGTGAATTAGGCCAGTACCACGTCAGACTACACATAACACACCCTCTTCACACCATGGTATATTAACGGTCACCATGAGCTCGCTGTCTAGTCAGCAAACCTTTCTTCAGGGCTCACTTGGTAAAGCAGTTGAACCGCTTTCTGATCAGAGACTGACTTATACGCAACAGGCAACTCCCTGTGATATCTTCTCACAGGCCCGCATCACATCTCTCAACCTTTCCTAGCGGAACAGACCCATCACTATCTCTAAATCACAGTGTCAGATACATCTGTCTGGTTATCCACACTCAGGTTGGCACAAAACTTTCTCCCCTTCGCCCCCTATCTCATCTTAGCTTCTACTTCCTACAGCACTGTGGCATAGCATACTGGCATCACAACATACAGCTCTTACCTGCTCATACCTCACTTGTAGCCAACAACCAGAAGACCATCATTCCTAAGCCCAGCTACAGTAATTCATGTATGGTGGCACCATGACCTCCATCCTATGAACTCATCAAAATAATGACAACATCCATGAAGGGCAACACAAAAGCATACATTAATGAGTAATAGAAACATATAAACCTGTAAACAGATGCTCAATTAACCTCATAGTCTATTTAATGAAACATAAATGGGAAGTTCATAAACTGTAAAGAAGAATATAAGGGTTACCCCCTTTACAAGTCACCATGAACACCACTAGGTTTGAGATTAAAGAGAGGATGTCGGAGCTGGCTATCTCTATTTAGCCTTGTCAATCTATGGAAAGTGGAATTGGCTATCTTGGGAAACAGAGTTTTAGATATAGCTGCCAAACCGTACTCTGAGTGAAACTACACCCCAAAAACCCATCCCATTTTTATACTGAATGGCATTCTATAGTGTAAAGGGTGGAGGCTCTAGTTAAATCCACATGATTTGTTTTGCTAGGGTAAATACTCGTAAGAAAAGAATATGATAAAACTTAAAAGATTTGGGGCAACATGTATGATTTTTGACGTTTAAATGGCAATTTTTATACGCATATAAATAGTACAGAATGTGTCTGATTTATGTACCCGGTCTACTGAGGTCATAAATCAGGTGCATTCTAGTGCATGGACGTCAACTCTGGATAAGGTAAACCACTTTGAAAGTGGTTTCCCTTCCCACAGTAAGGGCCCAAATTCCCGACGAAGCAAAAAACATAGCTTCGTAGGGTTCTGGGTTTGTCCCCCTCCTGCACCCCCCCGAAATCGACCAAATAAGGCTGGGGGCGATTGTAATGGCCCGAATTGGCATACAAGCCTTTTTTTAAACTATCACAAAGATTCGGAAAAAATTCTCCCGTCCCCCGTTATACATTCCCCAAATGACCAAACTAACTTTAATAGAAACAAAGAACATCTATTTAAAGCCAAAAAAAAGGTACAATAATTAACATACATAAGAAATTACAGTCAGAAAAAAAAAAAGGAAAAATCTTAGAAAATCCCTACACTTACAAAGGAATTATCCTCTTATCCTTGAGTAAGGAAAAAAAATGGAACTTAGTCCAGCGCTGCGATCTCCCATGCTGTAAACACCAATCTCTTCTGGAAATCATATTTTATAACCTGCCTGATTGGTTCAGATTTCAGAGGTGCCCATCAGCAAATTAGGGTAATTTGTTGTGCCAATGGGTGATTTTGATTACAAAAAGGGGGGAAAAAATTTTATCTAATTAGCTTATCCCTTTAAATTTACCCCTTATAGAAGTTGGGGGGGGTAGATGGGGAGGGCAGATGAGGACCGGGCATTTTTTAAAGTGAAAACTGCGGCTTTATTCATGTTGGAGAACCCGTTTTTCCCCGATAAAAATTTTAAAGGTTTTTTAATAGACCAGTTTAAAGATTTTATGACCAGTTAATGATGCTTGCATAAACACCCGTGTAAAAACTTTAAGACCTGGGGAATATATATATTTGATGGTGGGCGGGGGGAAAAAAACAACAGTTGATTTAAATAAGCATAAAACTCTTTCACAAATTTTACCATATCACCACACATTTTATGAGAGTTATAAACAGACCCCACTACCGTTTCTCCGCTCTTTAAAATCATTGCTTTCAGGGGGGCATTTTTCTTTCAACCTTAGCAGCTAAAGAGATCAATCACCCTTTTCCTCCGCCACAAAAGAAAGGGAAAATAGAAAAATTTAACACTAAGAAAAGTTCTGCGGTACTGTACTGTGGACCCAGTATCTGGAGTCACGGGGAAAACAGGTCCCGAACAAACCCCCATGGCTGGGGGGGACCAATGTGCCCCTGGCCTGCCCCAACCCCAAAATTTTTTTCTCCCAAAAAAAAAAAAGAATACCCAGATTTAAAAAACCCGGAAGGGTTTATGCAAGGGAAATTAAGGGGTTTTCACCCTCTTTTGGGAGGCTGTAAAGGAAAGTGTTTTAAACCAAATAATTTTTGGGAAACGCCTTTTCTTTTGTAAATCCCCCCCTGGGCCCTTTTAATACTACCTTAATCCCCCTTTTTGGCAGCTCCCCGACAGATTCAAGCAATTTCTTTAAACCCAATTTTGGGTCCCAGGCTCATTTAAAAGGTTTCCTAAAGTTGGGGGCCCCGCTGGTTAAATCACTTTTGGGGATGAATACAAACTCTTTTTCAAATCTACCCCTTTCAAAATTCGATTGGGTTTTGGGGCTGGAGACTTTTTGGGGGGAAAATCCAACAAACCCACTTCATTGTCAAAGGAAAACCAAAATTTTTTTGCCAATCTTTACATATCTTCCCGGGTTTTTTACCCCGCTGTGAACACTATGTTTTTTCCTTTTTCATACCCTATTTCTTTATTTTAAGAAATAACTCATCTTTTATGAAAACTCACAATACTTCATTAAATTTAGAACACCCCTTTTTATTCTGGTCCAAATAAACCAAAATCCTTTGGCCCTTTAAACCAAAACATCAGATTTTCCCCCATCAAACTTGACAGTTCCTTCAAATTTCCCAATCTATTAAACCTCCTTTTTCCTTTAAAATTTTTCAAAAAAAAACCCCCCCTTTTTAAACCCAAATTTGAGTCCAGCAATTTTACTTTTGTCCCCGATTGCTTCAAATTACCCCTTTTTAAACCCTTTTACTAAACCAACCCTTTTTAATTTTTTTTGAAAATGCGATTCCCAAAGCTTTTTAAAATGATAATTTAAAATGGGGCATCTCCACCTTTTTTGGTCCCCCATTCCAACTTCTGTAATGCATGTTTCCCTTTTGCTTTCCTGGCTGTCTGTTTAAACTTACTCTTACGAAGCATACAATCCCCCCCTCCACTTTCAAGGTTTTCACGTTTAAACCCGATAGAAACCCTTTTACAGTCCCAAATTTCTGACTTTCCCAATTTTTTTTCGTGGGGGGGCCCCCTTCCATTTCCCTGAACCCCCTTAAGCCCGTTTTTTCAATTTTCTTTTCTCAAAACCGCTTCGGAGAGTTTTTTGGGTGATGAGTTTTTCCCCTTTTTTTTGGGAAAACTTCTTTTATGGCTCTTCCCCGGATTCGAAACCCGTGACCTTCTGCGGGGAATCAACCTAAAACCACCCGGCTTTTAAGGGAAAAGTGACAACAGGCTGTAATTTGTAGTAATAAGAAGAAAAAGATTGTTTCCCCCACAAGGAGCAAAGGGGGAGTAACAATGCAGTTTTCATTACAAGAATCTTCATAAAATAAGCATTGCCAAAAAGTTTGCAAGTCCAAAAATTGGGTGTTTTGGGGTAAGCCAAGATGTTTCCCCATAAAAAAGATGGGCAAAAACTTTTAAAGCTATCTTGGATAAAAAACATATGGACCCTGGGGGTCAAAAGTTTTAAAATATTGTTAACCCTTTTTTCCTGGCACTGTGTAAT
>JAODAL010057561.1:0-22607 GCA_025379985.1 Phyllomedusa bahiana
TCAATGTGTGATAGTGTGGGTGTATGACGACTCTTTTTTAAATTTGGAAAACTTTTTTTGGGGGCCTCTTCCCGGGGATAGGTGTTGAAACCCCAAGAAAAGGCACCCAAATGTCCCCTTCGAATGGAAGTCCCGGTTTAGGCTTAAATCCCCACGTATTCTGTTCTTGGGAGTTTTAAGTACAAACTGAACAAAGCACTCCTCTGTTTCTCAGAATTCCAAAAGGGCAGAATGGAGGTTGTGAAAAAGTGCGGGCCCGCTCTTTCCCTTCAGTTCCCCAAAATTGTGAAGGTCCTATAGGGGGAACAAACCAATCACCCCATGAATACTTTTTCCCTTTTTATATGTCATGCCAGGAAAAGGCAAAAAAACCCGCATGAGGTTTGCAGCCAATTGTCCTTTTTTTTAGGGGAAAAATTCCTTCCAGACTCCCAAACTGGCAAAACGGAATAATCCCTAGATCAAACCCAACCGTTTTCCGAATCCCGGTTACTATTTAAATTGTTTTTTATTATTTCGCTCTAGGAAATGCATCCAGGAAACCCTTTTTAACTTTTTTATTTTTAAATTAACCCCTGGGCAAGTTCCCCCTTTTGGGGTGAGTTCCCCAGTCTCACTGGGTCTTACAGTAAAGAAACCCTTTCTTTGTTTATGTAGAAACTTTCTTTGCTTTGGCATAGGGGGGGGGGGGGGGAAGCCCCCTTGTTTCAGATACATTCCTGGGTACAAATTTCATTTTTGGGGAATCTCTATATGACCTTTAATATATTTAAAAAATAAATTTAAATTTGTCCCCTTTGAAGCCCTTCTTTTTTCTAAAAAAAAAAAAACCCCCCAATCTTGCTATTCTTTCTGAATATTGTAGTCCACTCGTCCTTTTTTGTTTTTGTTTTTCCCCCCTTTGAAAAACCCGACAAGCTTTCAATGTCTTTTTTTGTGAAATAGTGCCCAAAAAACCCGTCCAAAATATTCCTTTTGTGGTTGGGCCAGGGATTGTTTTAAAAAGGGGAATTTTTATTTTCATCATGTGCATCAAAGCCGCTTTTTTTAAAGCACCCCCTTTATCCCATTTGCTTTTAAATTTAACCAAAAAATTTTTAAAAGATTTCGGGGGGGAAAAAAAAAAAACTGGAAAAAATTTTCCCGGTAACTTTCTTCTTTTGTAATTTTTGATAACATATTTGGTTTCAGGCTGGGGGTTGGGTACTAAACCGATTTTCCCTTTCTGTTTTAAAAGTACTTTTTATGGGACGGTCTGTTTTATTGGGGCTTTTGGGGTGGGCCCGACAGTGCCAAATTGCTTTCCCACAACCCTCACAATTTGGGGGTTTAGGGGTTGCCTTTTTTGATCTCAATTTTTTCTGAAATTTTGGGGCCTTTTTTTACCGGGGACCGTTATTTGTCTCCCGGGCAGGTTATATTCACACGCGGGTTCTGATTTCTGGGGTTTTGGGTTTCCCACTGTTTGTGACTTTCATTGGGTTTCCCATGGGACAGTTGGTTTTTGGGGCTGAATTTTTGGCAACTTGTTCAGGCATTTTTTCCCTGCCTCAAATAGTAAAAATATAGGAAAATTTAAACCTTTGACAATCGTGTTGCTTTTTCGTTTTGGGAAATTCCCCGCTTAAAAGGAGTGAAATTTCCGAAACATTTTAAAGTTTTAAAACGTGCTTTAAATTTTTTAAAACCCTTGTCTGGGAAAAACCCTTATACCCGTTATTACCGGTTTTGTTGCCATACAGTGGGGAAAAGAAAAATTTTTGGTTTCCTGGCGATTTTGCACTTTTTCCCCCCTACAAAAAAAAGGGAGGCTGTAAAATTTTTTTTTTGTTTTGGACATTCAAAATGTGAGAGGGCAAAAAAACCAGGGAAAAACAAATTGTATAATTTTTAAAAAAATTTTGCCCTTTTTTTTGCATTTAAAAAAGTATTTGTTTAATTAAAAAAACCAAAAATTTTTGTCTCTCACCGAACCTGTTAGCAGGGGCCGGGGGATGGGTAGGCCGGGGGTGGGCGGTCGCCTTGGGCGCCCCCTCTGCCTGTCACGTGGGGGGCGCCCGCCCCGCGCATTAAAAAAATTTGCATTTGGAAATTTTGGGAAGCGGTGCCGCAGTCTGACTGTTGTCAGGCGGATTAAAAATTTTTAGCGGGGCCCTGGCTCGGCCCCAGCACTCAGTCAGTAACAGCTGTGCTCGAAGGGGGCCCCCCCCCCTTTCCCCTCGCTTGCGGCCCCCGAAGGGCTTTTGTGGAGCCCATGACCCCCCAAAAGGGGCCCTGCAGCCCACGTGGGTCAAATCTGGGTTGGGTTTTCCTAATGTTGCTGACTTTAGGGTTTCCTCATGTTTTTTTCCCGTGGGGGTCGTGGTCACGGAGGGTTTTGGGCGGATAGTCAGAGGACGGGCTGCCCGACTACAGCAGAAATTTAATGGAAAAAAAAGTGACTTTAATGGAAGGGGGAGCAGGGGAACTGATGGATGGGGTGGGACTATTTAACCCGAGCAGGACGAAACTGAGCGGACTTTCGGGGGGGGGGCGGGGGGAAAGGGAGGGAAGGGGAAAGGTTTTGGGGCCAAATGACTGCAGCGCTCTGTGGGAGGGGGGCTTTTTTCTTTTTGTTTATTCCTGTGTGCGGGTCCGTCGGTCCTGAACAAATGCAAAAGAGTGGTTTATAAGTCATTGTAAAAATTGATGCAGCTCTCCTGAGGAGGTTCCAGCTACAATAAAACCCCGCTGCCCAAACCCCAACACCCCCCCACCCCCCCCCCGAGTGTGGATTTTCTCCAGCTCGGGGCCCTAAAAAAACCCTTTTCGGGCCCGGGAAAAAAGGGGTGGAGTCCCCCATACTAAAGGGAGAGAAAGCAGGCTGAAGGAATGCCCCCCCCACTCACCACTAATGCAACTAGTTATACGGGAACTGTAAAAAATTTTTTCCCTCAAAAAACACTGCCAAAAAACCCCCAAATTTTTATAATAAAATTATTTTTTTTTCGGGTTAGGGGTGTTGAGTGAAAAAGGGTAAATTTTTCTTATATTTTGTTTAGATGGGTTTGTATGCTGTTATCCCAAATTTATGTGTAATTTTTAAAATTTTTTTTTTCTTTTTTAAAATGGCAAAAGGGGGGGGTTTTGCCCTTTTTTAAGGTTTTTTTTTCTAAAATTAGGGTGGGGGGTGGAGGGGCGCCATTTGCCCTATTTGCCTGGGGCCCCAAAAATTGCCCTTTCCCTTTGGCCCCTGCCTGTTAGTTTTTTTTAAGAAACCCCCCTATTTCTGCACTCATTACCTGAAAAATTTTTGCACCTTTTTTGAAGGGTTTTTTACCTGTTTAAAAGACCCCCTTTCCACAAATCAATCACACTAAAAACCTCTCCACCAGGGCCCAAAGTTCAAAAGGTTCTAAGGGGGGGCCGCCCTCTCCCTTTGGGCCGGGTAGGCCACTCCCCGGGGGCCCCCTGAGAATATGGGGCCCTGCCAGGATTTCAGGAAAAGCACGGCCCACGTCGCTTGTTGTTTAAAAAAAACACCCAGAGGCGGGCTGCGTCTTGCTTCCTTCCTGCCCCTCCCTGGGGCCAGAAACACCCCGGAGCTGATATGACCAGGGCCCCAGCACACCCCCCCCCCTGCCCCGTCTCCCCCCCCGAAAGGGAAAATGTAACCCCCAGGTCTCCCTTGACTCCTCCTGCTCCCCCTCTTTTATTTCCCCCTCCCCTCCCGGGGTGTTCCCGGGGTCACCTCGCTGGGGCCCACGTCAGTGACTTCAACTGGGGCGGAGTCCTCGGGGCGGGGGACCCCCCCCGCCGGGCAAAAAGGTACGGGGGGCTCTAGGGGGGCGGGTGACATGGGTCAGGCCCGGGTGACCCAACTTTGCTCATCTTTTAAAAAGGCTTCATGTGGTCACCCGGGCCCCCCGGATACCCCCCATTGGGCACTCATAGGTTCTTAGAGGGTTTGCTTTTCCGGGGGGGCAAAAGGGTGGCGGATCTCTTTAAAGCTTTAAATATGAAGCAGGTGCTCACCCGTCCTGTGCCCATAGATCCCAAAAAATCCTAATAACAGATTGGGAATTAAAAAAAATAAATTTAAAGGGAACCAAATTAAAAAAAAAAAATTTTCTGCACAAAACCATTTTCCCCCTTTAAAAAAACATTTTTATTTAGTAAAGAAAAATGATGTTAACCCATTTAAACCCCTGGTGCCGGGAAAAGGCCTTAAAGAGGCCCGTCTCCTCCAAAAAAAAAAATCAAAAAAAAAAAAAAAAATTGCTTTTTATGTTAAAGACTTCCCAAAACAAGTCATTTTTTAAATTTATGGGGTCCTTTAAACAGTGTTTTACCTTTTTCTAGACATCCCCTCTGGGGTTTGGCATCGGGCCCCTCGGGTTTCGCTATAGCTACAACCTTTTCCCAATCTCCCCTGATAGTCTTTTCAGCCTTTTGGGCTTTGTAAAACCCCTGTTCAAATCTCCCCTGATAGGGCCAGCACGGGTTGTTGGGCTAAAAAATTTTCGACCCTCTCCTGATGGGTGCCAGCACTGGTTGCTATACTACCAGACCTTTTCGACTCCCCTCCTGATAGGCTCCCAAAGCACGGGTTTTGGCTATACCCAACAGACTGTTCAATCTCTCCTGATAGTCGGGCAGCACGGGTTCCCCAATACTCCCAGCCCTTTTTCCCAATCTCCCCTGATATTTCTGTAAGCACTGGTTGTTTAAAAACCAAACAGACCTGTTCAATCCTCCATAGGCCCCCCCACCCAAATTTTGGTTTTGGCTATAGCACAGCCCTGTGTTAAATTTTTCTCCTGATAGGTTTCCACACTGGTTCTATAGCAAACAGACCTGTTCACCTCCCCTGATAGGCTGCCAGCTCCCCTGGTCGCTTTACTACAGCCCTTTTTAAATTCTTTCCTGATAGGCGGGCCAAAGCATTTGGTCCCTTTTAGCTACGACCTGTTCAATCCCCTTCCTGATAGGTTTGCCAGCGCGGGTTTGGGCTATGGGGCTAGGCGCCTGTTAAATTTCTTTTCCTTTATATTCTGTCAGAAAGGGTTTTGCTTTAGTTTTAAGGGCCTTTTTCGACCTCTTGTTGGGCTGCCAGCACTGGTTGCTATAGCTACAGACCTGTGTGATCTCTCCCTGTTTGGCTCCCCAGGCACGGGTTTTGCTATGGGCTACAGACCTGTTCAATCTCTCCTATAGGCTGCCACCCCCCTTGGTTTGTATACCCTACGCCCGTGTATCTCTTGTTTGGTGCCAGCACAAAAATTTTGGTATTTTGCTACAAAACCTGTGGATCTCTCATGATAGCGGGCCGCATTTTTGGTTGTATAGCAAACGGGACCTGTGTGATCTCTCCTGATATGCCAGAAAGGGTTTTCCTATAGCTACGACCTTGTGATCTCTAAGATAGTCTCCCAAGCGGGGTTTGGCTATAGCTACAGATTTGGCTTCAACTGCCCTAGTGGAAACCATTTAAACATCCCCTGAATTTAAAAAGGTAAACCCAAAGGGAAAACGGGGACTGAGGAAAGAGGAATAAATTGTAGTGAGCCCCCCCTTTTTAATGACACAACTACATTTTTTTTTTTTGGGGCCTCCCGGGAAATTTTTTCCCAAGTAAAAAAACTTTTTTTTTTTTCCCTATAGCGAAAGTTGAAAGGGGGAATTTTTTATGTGGGAGAAATTGTATTTTGGGCAAGTCGTTTACATATAAATTATGCTTTAATTTTTTTAAAAAAAAATTTTTGCAGGTAAACCCATAAGTTTTTTTTCATTTTTTTAATTTTTTTTTTTATTCCCATTTCACAATAAAAAACCCTTTTTAATTTTCAACATGTTTTTAGGGTTGGTGTGGTTTAACCAAAAGGGTTTTTGGGTTTTTTTTTGTGTGAAATTATAAAAAAAAAAATTTTTTTTTTCATTAAAAATTTTTTTAAAAATTTTTTTCTATATTTTTTTTTATAGGTTTTTTTTTTCCCATTAGGGAAAATTTAATTTAAAAATTTTTTTTTTTTTTTTTTTTTTTACACTTAAAATTGTTTTAGCACACTCCTGTTTGCAAATACTTTATATTTTGGGGTTTTGATAATTACATTACACTATGTATCGGGTATGAAATAGGCTGTGTTGGAGAAAACACCCAGTGGGGGCCCTAACAGGTTTTTACAGAAAAGAAACGGAGTTTACTCTATTTCCCCAGGGTGACTGCTAGATACCCCCTCAGGCTCCTTTGGGGTCACAGGATTTCCCAGGGGAACCCATGGGGGCCCGGGAAAACCCCTTTTATGCGGGCAGTAAAGGCCCCTCAGCAATGAATGGTTAAATGGGGGTGTTTCAGAGGCTTCATCTGGTCCCTGCCTTTTCTTTAAGATTTCAATAGTTATCCCTGAATGGGTTTAAAAAAAAGGGAAAAAAAAATATAAAAAAATTTTATGGGAAAAAAAAAATAGTTAAATTTGCTATATTACATAAAAAAACCTTTTCAAATATTTTGTATCCCTTTGACCAAAAAAACTTTAAAAAATTTAAAGTAAAAGGGGTTATTTAGTTTTAAAAAGTGAATGGTTTAAAAAAAAAAATTTAAAAAATAAATGCAGAAAAACACTTTTTTTTTGTTCTGTATTTTTTTTTTTAAAGAACTATGCAGTAGGTTTTTTAAATTTTAAACCCCAAATTACTTCCCCCCCAAAAATACAATTCTCCCACATAAAGCAAGTCCTCATACATTTGGGCCATTGTTTTAGGGGGTTAAGCAAAGTGGGCCCCCTTTTTTATCAAAAAGGTCTAATGTTTGTTTTTGTTAGCAAAACCCAAACAGAGCTCCGCTTTCAAATTTTTTTTACTGGGTCTGAAAAATTAAAAGGCCCAAGTTCTGATTGGGCGCTATGATCTCTGATTTGGGTTGGGGTATGTGGGAACAGAAACAGTCATATTATTTTGATAGTATTGATAAAATTTTTGGGTTGGGGGGCCCATAAAAACCCCCTGCCCAGGGGCCCATAATGCTGTTTTAAAACGGCCCCGTGGCTAAGGACACCAGGGACAAAATTGTAGACCTGCACAAAGGGTGGGATGGGGTTTAAAAGGCCCAAAAGGCAAGCGGTTGGTGAGAAAAAACAGTTGACACAATTGTTAAAAGCAAAGAAACACCCAAATGACTGTCAAAACTTCCCTTTGGGCGTTGCTCCCCCCGGGAAGATCTCGCCTCATGGGGGAAGGAAGATTCTGAGGAAAAAATCAGGAAAAGCCCAGAACCACATGGGAGGGCCTGGGCCAAAGACCTGAAAAAGCTGGGGCCACAGTCTCCCAAAGGGGTTTCCTTTGTAAACACTGCTCTCATGGATTTTAAAAACCCGCAGGGGGGGGACAAAAGTTCCCCGAAAAAATCCAGGTTTCCCTTTAGATTCCCCCAAAAACCTCTGGGGGTGAACCAGAGGAAAGGGATGGGGGATGGTCATGTGATTTAGATGAGAACCCCAAAAATTTAAATTTTGGGATCCACTCCCACTCAAAGTGTTTGGGGAAGAAGGATGAGTACAACCCCAACAACATTGATCCAACCATGAAGCATGGGGGTGGAAACATCTTTCTTTGGGGGGCTTTTCTGCAAAGGGGAAAAAAGAAAATGCACCTATTTAAGGGGGATTGGGTGGGGCCCCTGTTTTGTGACAATTTTACCAACAACCCCTTTCCTGTAAGAACATTGAAGATGGGTCCCGGGTGGGGGTTTCCCGCCGGGCAATGACCCAAAAACACACCAGGGCAAATTTTAAGGGGTGGCCTAGGGGCATTGGGGGTTTCCCAGCCCGTCTCCAGACCCTGAAACATAATCATGAATTTTTTGGAGGGGCTGAAAATTTAAATAGGCCAGTAACAGCCCCAAAACCCGAAAGTTGGAGAAGATCTGTATGGGGGGTGGGCCAAAAACCCTGGGTACAGTGTTCCCGCAAACTTGGTCAAGAACTACAGGGAAAAAATGACCCCCTTTAATTGCAAACAACGGGGTTTTTGTTTCCAAATAAATTTAAATTAGGGTTTTTTTTATTGTATCAAAAATTTATATCATGCAAAAGAAAGGGAAATTAATTATTTAAAAAAACCCTACAGTGTGTTTTTCCCGGATTTTTTTTTTTTTTTTTTTAATTTTTTTCCCCTTTTACATTGAGGGGGAAAAAATTAACCCCGACCTCTCCATTCCCTTTTTTGGGGGGAGAAATTTTAAAAACGCCAGCATATCAAATTTTCCTTATTGTCCCCCCTTTATACGAATAACTTTGGTTTTTCTGAATTTTGTTTCCCGGCTTATTTTCTTTAATTTTTCCCATTTTGCGGTTATGTTGGGGACATTTTGGGGCTTTTTTAAAACCCAAATTTCAAGTTTCGGGGCCCTAGATTAGTGGTTTTCCCAAAATACAAAGTCATCCATTTTTATGTTTAAGGGGACTACCGTCCCCTTCTACACTTGTGCATAGGAGACAATACACACGTGGAAAACTTTTTTGGTTTCCCTTCCATTTGAAAAATAAAAAAAAAAAATCACCCAAAGTTCACTGAAATAGTAACTTTTAGACAACAAAAATTTAAAAAAATTTACCTTTTAAAGAAAATTTAAAAATAATGGGAAAACAGACATTGTTTTTGAATTTTTGGGACAAACGAAAAATTTTAAAAAAAAAAAAAAATTTGAAACTAAAAAAGGACAAACATATGATCCCTTAAATTTTAAAATTTTTTTTGCACAACCTTTTGAGGCAATCGCTGCAAACAAAAGATTCCTATAACTCTGAATGAGGTTTCTGCACTGCCCACAGGTATTTTGGCCCATTTCTTGTAGCAAACTGCTCCAGCTGTCCAGGTGTGAAGGTGCCTTTTTCCAGACTGAAGGTTTCAGTTCCTTCCAAAGATATTTCCATAGATTTAGATAAGGGCTCATAAAGCCACTTCAGAATAGTCCAGTGCTTTGCTACATTCTTGGATGTGTGTTTTTGGTCATTATCCTGTTGGAGGAGCCATGACCTGTGACTTAGACCAAGTTTTCTGACACTGGGCAGTACATTTCACTCCAGAATGCCTTAATAGCCTGGAAATTTCATTGTATCTGCACAGAATTCTGGACACCGTGTGCCAGTTGCAGCACAGCAGCCTCAAAACATTACCGAGCCTCCTCCAAAGGGTTCACATTACTTACAATGTGACTTTCCAAGAAAAGCTCCAGTTGTGTCTCATCTGTCAAAAGGACATTCCCCCAGAAGTTTTGTGGGCCTTTCAATATGCATTTCGGCAAATTCCAGTCTCAATTATTTTATGATTTGCAGCATTTGGTTTCCGCCCTCAGTCCTCTTTCATTGAGTCCACTATAGCAAAGACAATGACAGTGCAATTGACATGATGTTTCTTGACCTTTGAGTTCACCTCTAATCTCTTTGGAAGTTGTCCTGGGGTCTTTGATTACCATTCATATTATCTGTCTCTTAATTTTGTAATCAATTTTCCCCCTGGGGCCACACCTAAGGAGGTTGGCTACAGTCCATAAGACCTTTTAAAAAATATGTGTAACTGTAGTAACAGGAGAAACAAGCTGTTTGGGAGATGGTCTAATAACCTTCACCTTTAATATGTTTGTCAAAAAATTTTTTTTTCTAATTTCATTAACAACTCTTTATCTTCTTTGGTTCGTGTTTCAGTATGGTACACACCATGATACCAAACAGCACAGGGACTACTTTTGACTCTTTACTTATGGATTATAGGTTTGAAGACACATGTGGTGCTAATTATATGGCACACTTAGTTTAAAATGTCTCTATAGTTTAAATATTTTTAATCTTTCCTAGGAGTGCCATATTTTTTGTCCACACTCTTAGTCATAATGTTTAAACAATCCTCCCAACACTTCCCTTACATACAAAAACCTATGTGACTATAATAAATCTAGTGTTAATACACATAAGTTACCTATATACAATAACCAAGTACATTATCATCTTAATGAAAATATATAAGATCTTGCCTTGTATTTAATCCTTGCAGGATCCTTGTTTCGAGCATAAAAATCCAGTGAAGCGTCTTTTCCCCGAGAAGCTGTTGCTCTGTGATGCCGGCAATACTTTTTTCAATTCCCATAAAGGTAAAATAGCTGATATCTCCCTCATGTACATCTCTAAAATGTTTAGAAGCTGAAGAGAAATCAGTCACTATTGCTTGACACATCTGACAGGGGTCTTCTAATCCGTATTTTTAAATTTTTGATGTTGCAACTCACATATTGCAAACAGAAGGATTCCCCCTGCTATATATAAACTACATAGCAAGTATTGCAATTAATATATGCATCAACATTGAAAAATTTTTGTGTTGATAATTTTTTATTAGATAATGAAACAAATGTATCTGATATTTTTGCATATTTGCAACTTTACAAATTTTTGGCCACAGAGAAAAAAATCCTTTTATTTGAACCAATGTTTGTTCCTAATTTCTTCATAGTAAATAAACTCGGGGATATGATGTTCGCTATTGTACGGGCTTCACGGGAACAAAAGTAGATTATATTAAACGTGAAATAGATCTTGGTCAACATTCAATAGGGGTAAATTGTGCTTTATTAATATTAGTTATGCATGAAAATTGTGGACAAATTACTTTTTCATAATAAACATTTGAATATGGATATAAAAAAACGGAATATGGATATGCTTAAAGGAATGTGTCATCAAAAGAATATTATTGTTTAACTCCCATTTTTCTGTTAAACATTTTTAGGAATTTTTGGTTATGTTTTTTTTTAATTTTCCATATCACTTTCAGTATTTTTTTTAAGTCCTGCAGTTTTTCTCTTTGGGCCCCTAGGGCCTAAAAATCGTCTGACACTTCCTGTTCTGTTTAGAGAGCTTTTAGGGAGTGTGTTCATTCAGTAAAAAGCAGGGTCACACTGAAAGGGGACACCATCGTTATACAGATAACACAGAATCCACCAGTCACAAGAGGGGATGTCACAGCTCCCCCCTCCCTCCCTTCACAGTGACAACTCTCCTATAAAAAGTCTATGGGACAGAATCTGTCTTAAGAATCCTATGGGCATGAAGCTGCTGTAAAGTATCTCTCGACTGCTGTTTAAAAGCAGTGCAGCAAGAATTTCCCCACAATCCTATATAGAGAATCTAAATCAGGGTAATAAAAACGACTGGAAAGGAAAAGAATATGGATCAGTGGCTTGATTTAATAAGTAAAAAAAAAAAATTGGCTTGGCGACAGATTCCCTTTAATTATCAAATTACCTATAAAAAGCTAACAGGAGATCGTACCAAAATATATAAAACTACTGTATATACTCGAGTATAAGCCGAGTTTTTCAGAATAAAAAATGTGCTGAAAAATCCCTCCTCAGCTAATACTCGAATCACTGTCGGCGCTTGGGTGCTGCGATGGCCTGGGCACCGGCAAGGACACTTCTGCTATATGCGACTCCTCAGGGAGCGCATACAGCAGAATCCCGAGTAAGCCGACAGTGTCCGTGTGCTGCCGTGGCCTGGCCGCTGTCGGCGATCTCTTCCCCTGTATGCGATTCCTCTGGGAGCGCTTACAGGTGAAGAGATACCACTGCGGTGCAGAGAGCGAGCGCTCCCTGCACCGCAGTGGACTCCGGATGGCCGCAAGCAGACTCGCAGCCGTCCGGAGTTTCCGGCACAAAGGGAGCGTGTGTCATCCCCGCTGGCTTGCGCGGCCCCGATGATAATCACCCTACCTGTGCCCCAAGACGGAGGGGAGCGTCCGGGAGACCGGACAGCGAGGGGGTGAGGTAAGTGTTTGTATTTTTTTTTTCTTCTATATAACCTGCCTATGGGGGACATATACCTACCTATACCCTGCCTATAACCTACCTATAAGGACATATACCTGTCTATAACCTACATATAAGGACATATACCTGCCTATAAACCCGCCTATAAGGACTATAACCTGCCTATACCTTGCCTATAACCTACCTATAACCTGCCTATAAGGACATATACCTGCCTATAACCTACCTATAAGGACATTTATCTGTCTATAATCTACGTATAAGGACATGTACCTGCCTATAACCTGCCTATAACCTACCAATAACCTACCTATAAGGACATATACCTGCCTATAACCTACCTTTAAGGGACATTACCTGTCTTTAAACTCCTATAAGGACATATAACTGCCTATAACCTACCTATAAGGACATATACCTGCCTATAACCTACCTATAAGGACATATACCTGCCTATAACCTACCTATAACTTACCTATTGTCACGGATGCCCCTGCAACCCTCATTCCCCGGTGGGCTGCGCATCCGTTGCGCCGCTGGTTGGCAGCACCGCAACCCGCATGTTGGGTCGCAGGCGCGCCCGTTCTCCTCCCTGTCCCCCTGCACACTTACCCCGCCGCGCTCCTGCTGCAGTCTCTGTCCCTCGGCGCGGGGGCCCCCCCGGGCAGTGTTAACATTTAAAAGGGCCGCGCACCGGAAATTCGCTATTCCCATTGCCGCCCCTATTTAAGCCTGCCTCTTCCTGGTTTTCCCCGGATCTTTATGCCTTACCCCCTACGAAAAGATCTTTGAGTCTTGTCCTGTTTACCGTGTACCGTACCTTCTTCCTCCGTCCCCACCACGAACCTTTTGGCCGCCTGTCCTGACCTTATCGCCTGTCCCCACACGAGCCTGCCTGATGATTCTGTACCACGCTAAACCTTGGCTGCCACCGCAAGCAAGTCACGTCAGGGTTAGCGACCTGGTAGACTCCCGCTGCAGCAAGTTCAATCTGCTTTGTGGCGGGCTCTGGTGAAACCGGGACCTTACTTAGATTCCGCTCACCTGGCGTGGCTAACACCTACTCGCTTGCTGGTGGTCCAGTGGATCCAGTTCCACTACTGTCGAACCGTGGACGGTAAGAATCCACCCGGCCATGGGATCCTCCTGCCAAGTGTGCCTCTCCGATCGTCTATGACATCACCAATATCTGGCTTCATGCAGTCCATACAGATTGCCAGCAGAGTGCACAGGCTGTAACCAGCTGTTCGTTCATAGATGCATCACTTTTACGCCTCTCAGCAACAGCACCCGGCCGCTGTGAAAGCTCCCGTGGGCAGCAGCTCCAGTAATGTCCGCCGGTCCCAAATCTCCGGTTGTCTATGCCTACGAAATTTGATGGGGGACCCTAAAGCCTGCAGGGGATTTCATCAACCAATGCTCCCTGCCCGTGTAAACTCATGGTCGGTCAGTTCCCCGTCGGAAAGGTCTAAGGTATGGCCCCGTGGTCAGTCTTTTTTATGAAAAGCCCTGGCCTGAGGCCCACTCCACTTTGGGACCAGATGGCGACCCCATCACTGCTGATCTCGTTACCTTTCTTCCGGGAGTTCCGAAGTGTGTTCGGGAACCCCTCGTTCGCAATCTTCTGCGGAAGGAGCCGCCGTTGCTGAACTTGCAACAAGGAACTTCCTCCAAGGTAGACTACGCTGTGCAGTTTTGCACTCTGGCATCACTGAACTATCCTGGAACGAGGCAGCGTTGTGTGCCACATTCAAGAAGGGCCGGTCGCCAGCCAGATCAAGGATTCCCTCTCCGCCAGGGTCTACCATCCTCCTTGAGTGACCTTCACTCCTTGGCCACCTCGTATTGTACGTCCGTTTTTTCTGAAAGGCAAGAGGAACCTTCGTCTAGAGAGCGAGTCTGAGCTCATGACATCGTCTCCTTCCTCTAGCTATGGCTCCTTGTTCCAAACGGGCCACCACGTAACAGTCCACCCCGCCCGGCCTCGGAGGAGCCCATGCATGTGGACATGGCCCACCAATCTTCACAGGACTTTCTCGACAACGGGAGTAAAACCTGTCCTCTATGTGGCTAGTCCCAACACTTCCGCCGCAGGGGTTGTCCGCTCTGAACCCAGCGTCCGGGAAACGCACGCACTTAGGCCTAGTCGGCTAGTACGTGGGAGAGGGGCGTCCGCTATGTGATTGTTCTGAACAACCCCCTTGCATCCCTGATACATATATTAAATTGGCAATACTTGCTAATGGTCGTTTCATATTATAGCAGTGAATCCTGCTTGTCAATTCCGCTATGAGAGATACACCATCCAATCAATTTAAAACATACGGATTAGAAGACACCTGTCAGATGTGTCAAGCCAAACAGCGACTGAAATCTCTTCACCTTCTAAACATTTTAGAGACGTACATGGGGGAGGTATCAGCTCTTTTACCTTTATGGGGATTGAAAGAGTATTGCCGGCATCACAGAGCACAGCTTCTCAGGAGAGACGCTGATTGGATTTTTATGCTGCATACAATGTTTAAATATAAAACATCTTATATATTTTATTAAGATGTTAATGTACCTGGTTTTTATATATATAGGTAACTTATTTATATAAGCACTAGATTTATTATAGTTTGGTGTGTTCTCGAAACGCGTCGGCGTTTGATTTGCTTCAAATGTGCTTATGGATTGTGTTCTGTGACTTTAATGTTTTTCTATGATAATAAAGAAGAAACTTTTTAACTGAAAGAAGGATTTTCCTCACTGGAATTTGATGGAGCTCTGAATTGCCTATACATACTCAAGCAAGAGACATCTGCAGGATAATGTGAATAAAGCTCAAATACATCTTATATATCTTATTAATGTTTTTGGATTCTACTGGGATGGCCCTAGGGGGAGGATACAGGGGTTAAAGGGCAAGCTTTGGAGCCGAGATTTACCTACATTTCTTTCCCATTCTAGAAAGTTTAATGCTGCCTTTGTACTGCCCTTCTTTATAGTTCTGTATTGCGCATCGATCATTGGCTCTAGAGCGAAATATGCCCAAGTTGGGAGTATTAGACTTGATTATGGTAGCAATGGCGGAATTGCAGCCGGTTTCCTCTGCAGTGAATCTATGTTAAATAATTATTTGTCCCAGGGCCAGTATTCTTACTTTATTACTTTATTTTTCTTATATATTTTTAGTTGATTCACAATTCAAAATCAATGTCTGATTTTTATTAGTTGATTTTTAGTAAATTTAAATGTATTATTACTTTTGTCAGTTTCAGGTTATTCTTTCTTTAACGGAAGAAACCACATGTATGTAAGTGGCAGGAGGTTGACAGTTGACAGCTCTCTGAAGTGTCTGAGGGGCTATGATTGTATTTTGGGGCTTTGGGGTCTAGTGTGTATTTTAAAATTCTGTGAGATCTATTGTATTACATTCTGAGGGAGTCCTGCATGATACCTCTGAGCACCTGGGGGGAATCCTATGGAGCGACAATATGCGAGCTAAATGGGCATCTTACAGGTCTTGACCGGTAGAACGTATTTACTCCTGTATATAAAGTAAGGCTGAATTTCTTTCCCTAACCATAACTGTGTAACCATAAGTATTGTAATTAACCTGTTTCTGATGATGCAATTTTTGGCCTCAGTGTTTTAATTTTTTTTTATCCTCACATACAAGTACAATAGCTTTTTGTTTTTTACAGCAACAAAGCTTTACAAGTTGTATTTTTAATAGTTCTATTTCCAATACCATATAATCTATTTGCAAAACAAAAAAAGTATCGGTGGGGTGGACGGAAACAATTCTGCTGATACCAAATGTATATAGTTTTTATTATTTCTTATTACTTTAAAAGATAAATGTTATTTGCATTGTTGTCGCATAAAGAACCCGTGACATCTACTGAGGTTTGTTTTTGTAAATACTTTCATTGTCCAACAAATTATTCTGTAGCATCTTTTCTTTAAACTCTGAGTTGCGCTGTTCCTCGGTTATTCCACCTTAAAAAGTATAAATAAAATAACAAGATGGTAACATTTTCGTTTTCATCAGAGTTTGTCTGGTAGATTCAGGGAGATTGTCTGGGAGACTCCCAGAAAAAAAAGGGTAAATCTCTGAACTCCCAGCAGAGTTCACGTTTGCCAAGTAATACATACTAACACAATTCAATATCAGCAGCACTCTACAGCTACTAACATAAAAAGAAACTATCATCAATAAAGCAGACATAGAACGCATTTTTATGGAAAACGGCACTTTACTGGCTGACTTATGAATACATGAAAAAATTTTTGAGAGGTTCGACTAGTTCACATTTTTTGATCAAAACTGGCTTAAGCGACCTCACCTGTACAATCACAAGAACATAACCTTAAGTACAGGTGGGAACCTATCTATGATACCTCCTTGTTGCCTGTTCAGCTGTCCACTAAACATATCAACTTCTCATTTTTGGCAGAAAAATAATGTCGAGAAACTTACGTCAGATGCTTTGTCATGCTTTGGAACGATCACCCTTAAATACCAATGAGTTATTTATAATATTTCAAAAGATAATCATCAGGTACAGTTTAAGTAAAATAAGACATATTCTTCGTATAGTAGTAGATCTGGAATTTAAGAATTAGGAACAGTAATTGTAAAGAATTAGCAGAGATAGTTCCAAACCATTAAAAAGAGTTGCTTTTTACAGAGCCACAGCCAGCTTCAGACTCACATTTCCTGGTCAGGCTGTGGGCAGTTCTACAGCAGTGATTGGCATATCAGCTCTCTGCTATTTCTAGCTGCAGGACTGCCATCAGGAATTTCAGGGCCCCATACAGCCAAAGTTTCTAGCCCCCCTCCAACCTCTCCCCTTCCCCCAAAAATATATTAACAATGTGATATTAATGACATGTTATCCTTAATTGTTGGTCAGTAGAATTGCACTAATGCCAAATTTAGCATTTAGTATATTTTACTAGTAAAAAACCATACATACATATTATCAGGGTTGAGGAATGAGCGGATTCGTTAAAGTGCGGTTTGAAGGACAAAGCAGAGTCAAGGGTTATCCCAAGGCAGCGGACTTGCGGAACAGGTGAGAGTGTGGAGCCGTTGACTGAGATAGAGAAATCAGGTGGAGGGATGGAGTGGGACAGTGGGAAGATGATGAATTCAGTTTTCTCTACATTAAGTTTTAGGAGATGGGAGGAGAAGAAGGAAGATATGGACAACAGACAATCTGGGATCCGGGACAGTAGACCGTTAATGTCTGGGCCGGAGATGTAGAGTTGGGTGTCATCAGCATACAGGTGGTATTGAAAGCCATGTGATGCTATGAGCTGACCCAGACCAAGAATGTAGACAGAGAAGAGTAGGGGACCCAGGACAGACCCCTGGGGGACACCAACAGGGAGAGGTCAAGAAGAGGAGTTGGTGTGAGAGTGAGAGACACTGAATGTCCGATCAGTATGGAATGAGGAGATCCAGGAAAGGGCTGAGTCTGTGATGCCGAGGGAGGAGAGGATTTGTAGCAGGAGGGAATGGTCAACAGTGTCAAAAGCAGAGGACAGGTCTAAGAGGAGAAGCACAGAGTAGTGACATGAGACTTTAGCGGTTACTAGCTCATTGGTGACCTTGGTTAGGGCAGTTCCAGTAGAGTGATGGGATCGAAGATTGCAGTGGGTCAAGAAGAAAGTTGGAGGACAGATGGGAGGACAGTTGAGGATAAACGTGTTGTTCGAGGAGTTTAGAAGCAAATGGAAGCAGTGAAATGGGGCGATAGTTGGACAGAGAGGAGGGTTCGAGAGATGGTTTCTTTAGGATCGGAGTGATGGTGGCATGCTTAAAGGAGTAAGGGAAGATACCAGAGGTTAGTGATAGGTTGAAAAGGTGGGTGAGGGCTGGGATGATAACAGCGCTAAGGTCAGGGATGAGGTGAGATGGCAGTGGATCACGGTTACAGGTAGTGAGGTTGGATTTGGTGAGTAGAGAGGAGAGCTTGTCATGAGTGACAGTGGAGAAGCAAGTTAGGGGGAAGTGCAAGGTGAAGGTAGAGGGGCTGGCGGTGGGGACTGTGCAGGCATGGATTTGGACGAAGGGGGCAGTGGGGTGAAACTTTCTCTGATGAGGTTGGTCTTGTTTAGAAAGTGGGTGGCAAAATCGTCCGCTGATAGGAGAGATGGGGGAGGAGGTGCTGGTGGACGGAGAGAGTTGAAGGTGTTGAATAGTTGTCTGGGGTTGTGAGACAGGAAGGATATGCTAGTGGTGAAGTAATCCTGTTTGGCAGAGGTGAGTGCGGACTTAAATGTGTGTAGTGATAGTTTGTATGAGGTGAAGTCGACGGTGGAGCGGCTTTTCTTCCAGCGGAGTTCCGCAATTCTGGAAGCTCACCTCAGCTGTTTAGTGTAGTCTGTGTGCGAGGGTGGTCGGGTGGTGTTGCGGGTGCTGTGGTGTGTGGGAGGGGCAACCAAATCGAGTGTGGAGGAGATTGTGTGGTTGTAGAAAGCAGTGGCTGTGTCAGGGTCATCAAATGAGGATATGGTAGAGAGAGGTGCAAGAGAGACAGAGTGTGCGAGGGTTAAGTTTTTGAAGGTTTCTGCGGGGGTGTACTTGGTGTGAGACAGGAGGCATAGGTGGGGAGGAGATAGTGGTGAAGGTAAGCAGGTTGTGGTCAGATATAGAGTGTGGAGAGTTAGAGAAGTCAGATAGGGGACAGAGGCGGGTGAGGATGAGGTCCAGAGTGTGTCCGTCTTTATGAGTGGCTCCAGAGGTCCACTGGGAGAGGCCAAAGGAAGGTGAGAGTGAGAGAAGTTTACTGGCAGCAGAGTGAGATGTGTCGATGGGGAGGTTAAAGTCTCTCATTATGATAGTGGGGATATCAGTGGAAAGAAAGTGGAGAAGCCAGGAGGCAAAGTGGTCAAGGAAGGTGTTGGCAGGGCCTGGCGGTCGGTAGATGACCACCACGAGATTGGAGGGGGAGTAGATGCGGACAGAGTGCACTTCAAACGAGGGGAGATTGAGGGAAGGTAGCGGCTGAGTGATAGCAAAGTAACAGGTGTCTGACAGGAGAAGGCCAACACCTCCGCCATGCTTGTTGTCAGGGCGGGGATCATGGGTAAAGTGGAGGCCACCAAAGGAGAGAGCAGCAGGAGAGACTGTGTCAGAGGGCATCAGCCAGGTTTCCGTCAAACCAAGGAAGGATAAGTTATGTGATAAAAAGAGGTCATGTATGTAGGAGAGTTTGTTGCATACAGACCGTGTGTTGGTTTGCAAGGTTAAGGGAGTTTGTAGAAACAGGTCTGTTAGCAGCTGGAGATACAATAGTGGGAATGTGCTGAGGGGGCCCTGGGTTTGGGGATATGTCCCCAGCAGCCAGGAGGAGCAGATAGAGGGTTAGCAGGTGGGAATAGGATAGATGGTAATTTGGTTGGGTTTGTTTAGTGAGGAGGGCATTGATAGTGGGAAACAGGTTGGTGACAAACTATGTGCCTCTCCCACCCGACTACAATATAACAAGTGATTAGCGTGTTGCGCTCACCTGTTCCTGGGAGGTGGATGGTAGGGACGGCCTCCACGACATATTGCCACTAGCGTAGTAACCATAGGACGTCTCTTCCAGGGACACCAACAGAGCCTGAGTGCCATCCGACTGTGCCTGGACCAGGTAGCAGTGCAGGAAGTAGAGGGTGCAGCCCCGGCCCACCCAAGCCCACTCCCCAGCTCCTAACAGCTGACCATCTGCACAAACACACACACAATACATACGCTATACATATGCTATATACACAAACACACTGCATACATACACACACTATAAATACACTAAATACACACACTATACATACACTATATACACACACTGTACATACACTATGTACACATACAATATACATACACATACACACACTATACATACACTATATAAACATACACTATACACACACTATATGCACATGCACACACAACGCTATACAAGCATACTGTACATGAAAACACTATATAGACACGCTATACAAACATGATATGCACACTCACTATACAACCATGCTACGTACAGTTTACACACAGGCTGTGCACACACTTTACAAACGCTGTATACACACATGCTATATGCACACTGAATATACACATACACTATACAGTATATACACACAAACATACACATAATGAATGCACACACACTGCAGACTGTATTCTCACACATTATGTGCACACACTTTATATATTATATATGTATATCTATATCTATCTATCTATAATACATATATACACAAACCGGCCTGCGTCACTGGCTAGGCTCTTTCATTTATTGGTCCTCTCTCTTACTCTGTGGAGGCGGATCCTTTCACTCCGTCTGCTCCTCTAAGACCACGCTGGGCCCTTTCACTTGTAGTAGGCCTCGCCGGGCCCTTTCACTTGTAATAGGCTGCCCCGGGCCCTTTCACTTGTAGTAGGCTGCCCCGGGCCCTTTCACTTGTAATAGGCTGCCCCGGGCCCTTTTACTTGTAATAGGCTGCCCCGGGCCCTTTCACTTGTAATAGGCTGCCCCGGGCCCTTTCACTTGTAGTACGCCGCGCTGGGCCCTTTCACTCCACCTGCTCCGCCCTGGGCCCTTTGACTTCTAATAGGGTGCGCTGTGCCCTTTCACTTGTAGTAGGCTGGGCCATGCCCTTTCACTTGTAGTAGGCTGGGCCATGCCCTTTCACTTGTAGTAAGCCGTGCTGCGCCGGACCCTTTCACTTGTAGTAAGCCGTGCTGCGCCGGACCCTTTCACTTGTAGTAAGCCATGCTGCGCCGGACCCTTTCACTTGTAGTAAGCCGTGCTGCGCCGGACCCTTTCACTTGTAGTAAGCCGTGCTGCGCCGGACCCTTTCACTTGTAGTAAGCCATGCTGCGCCGGACCCTTTCACTTGTAATAGGCTGCGTCGGGCCCTTTCACTACAAGTGAAAGGGCCAGGCGCAGCTTTCTACAAGAGAAAGGGCCTGGCGTGGGCTTCATACTATAAGTGAGACTATTACTTGTACTAGGCCGTGCCGCTCCAGGCGCTTTCACTTGTAGTAGGCCGCTCCAAGCCTTTCACTCTTCACAGGGAAAATGAAAGTCTATGGGAGCCGGCACAGAGTGTTTTTGACCAGCGCATACTTCTAAAACATCCGGTACCTTACGCCATGTGAACATACCCTAAGCTTTCGCGAGCTTTCCTCTCTCCCTTGTCGTCATTGTCTAACATATGTTATATATTTAACCACCCTTGAATGTACAGCGCCCTGGAACTAATGGCGCTCTAAATTAAATAATAATAATTCACACTTTAGAGGGAGAGGGCGAAGTTTGGATATTCAGTCAGCACCAGGCCCCTCCACAAGCCAAAGCTATAAGATCTCAGGTCCCAGGTTCTACAATGTTCTGCTCTCTGAAGTGCAGTGTGAGGTGGTAAAAGGCTGCAGCTTGTGCCTTCCCCTGTGTCCTAAACAGAACTATAACCTCCAGCAGAGTTGGGAGAGGATTGAGGATCAAGGACAGCTACCCAGGGTAAACAGCTGGTGTCCCAAGTGGAGGTAGAGTAGAGAAAGTTCTGAGTGAGTACCAGGGAAATCGTAGCACTACAGACATCGGCAATGCTGACCCCCTCTAGTAGACCTAAGTGGGGATAGTGATAACTGGGAGCACAGACCAAGTAAAAGCAGGGAAGTAAAAGCTCTTATCTACAGAACCTGTCAGGCTGGGTTAGTGGAAACTGGTTTAATCCAGATTTGTATTGAAGCAACTGTGAAGTCTGTGGTAACTTGTGGAGAAAATAGTAAAGAACCAGCTGCTTTCATCATATATGGGAATTTGTGATTTTTATGCACTGCATCACCAATGCAACATCAGAGGCATCACTAGGGACATCCTACTCTCAAGATTTCTGTATTAGTGAAGTGCATGCAGTGATTGGCAGTCCAATAGCGCCTCCCTACAGTACAGTGTGGGACTACATGTATTAATGCAGTGCATGCAGTGATTGGCGGTCCAGTAGAGCCTCTTTACAGTACGGTACAGTACTACATGGCCAGTACTGTTCTTACATGTATTAGTGCAGTGCATGCAGTGCTTGGGGGTCTAGTAGCGCCTCTCTACAGTACAGTGCGGTACTACATGTCCTGTACTGCTCTTACATGTACCAGGATAAGCGGCTTCTTTGGGCACCAGGTGAGGGCAGCCCCATTTTTTCTGATACATTGTGTGTAAAGAACATGGATCCAAAGAAGCTCCTGTTCCCAACATAAAAAGTGATTTCCAGCTTTCAGCAGCTCTTTGTGACTGTTTCATGTAAGGACTTGATTTGTTAGTTATTTTCATCATCTTCATTTACCAGTTTTCCATATAGTTTTGGTTTCATCATACAATGGTCATCCTGGAACCAATTAATATTGTATGTGGAGGGAGCACTGTGCATATTTTATATATAAGGCCGTTCCTTGTTTAGTTAGAGCTCAGCCGAGCAGGTTTTGTTTTGTATGTTTAGGCCTCGTTCACACAACGGATTTGGGTGCGGCTCCCGCGGCCAAACCTCGTCCTGACCTCGCCGAAAACTCCCGACGTGGGTTTGCGGCGCGGGCGCTGGGCGTGGTCGCGGCGCAAGTGGGCCGTGGTTTGGGGCGTGGCTTGCGGCGAGGGTTTGCCCCCATGCAAATTAGTAGACAGGATGAAAACCGCGGCACAGCCGCGCATCAACCGCGGTGACTCCCGCGGCGACACCTGCGGCAACACCGCGTGGCCGCCGCGCTGAGGACTCCCTGTCAAGAATTGACAGGAGAGTTCACAAACAAGCGCGGCAAGGCCAAGCCCCAAAGCCC
>JAODAL010057562.1:0-22606 GCA_025379985.1 Phyllomedusa bahiana
GAACCCCGCCCCTGACGCATCACTGAGGGTGTCACAGCCCCCCCCCTGTACTGACATCACTGAGGAGTGGTCACAGCCCCGCCCCCTGACTGACATCACTGAGAGGAGGCACTGCCCCGCCCCCTTACTGAATCACTGAGAGGGTCACCCCGCCCCTGTACTGTCATCACTGAGAGGTGTTCACAGCCCCGCCCCTGTACTGACATCACTGAGAGGTGGTCACAGCTCCGCCCCCGGTACTGACATCACTGAGAGGTGGTCACAGCCCCGGCCCCCTGACTGACATCACTGAAGGTGTCACCAGCCCGCCCCCTGTACTGACATCACTGAGAGGGGTCACAGCCCCGCCCCTGTACTGACATCACTGGAGGGTCACAGCCCGCCCTCCACGACTCACGAGAGGTGGTCACAGCCCCGCCCCCTGTACTGAATCACTGAGAGGGGTCACAGCCCGCCCCTGTACTGACATCACTGAGAGGAGTCACAGCCCCGCCCCCTGCACTGACGTCACTGAGAGGTGGTCACCCCCGCCCCCTGACTGACATCATGAGAGTGGTCACCAGCCCCGCCCCTGTACTGACATCACAGAGAGGGTCACAGCCCCGCCCCTGTACTGACATCACTGGGAGAGGTGACAGCCCCGCCCCCTGTACTGCATCACTGAGACGGGTTCACAGCCCCGCCCCTGTACTGACATCACTGAGGGGGTCACAGCCCCCCCTGAACTGACATCACTGAGAGGGTCACAGCCCCCCGCCCCTGACTGACATCACTGAGAGGAGTCACAGCCCCGCCCCCTGACTGACATCTCTCAGTGAGGTCACAGCCCCGCCCCCTGTACTGACACACTGAGAGGTGGTCACAGCCCCCCCCTGTACTGACATCACTGAGAGGTGGTCACAGCCCCCCCCTGTACTGACATCACTGAGAGGTGTCACAGCCCCGCCCCCTGTACTGACATCACTGAGAGGAGGTCACAGCCCCGCCCCCGATACTGACATCACTGAGAGGTGGTCACAGCCCCCCCCTGTACTACATCACTGAGAGGTGTCACAGCCCCGCCCCTGTACTGACATCACTGAGAGGAGGTCACAGCCCCGCCCCCTGTACTGACATCACTGAGAGGGTCACAGCCCCGCCCCCTGTACTGACATCACTGAGAGGAGGTCACAGCCCCGCCCCTGTACTGACATCACTGAGAGGTGTCCGGCCCGGCACCTGACATCACTGAGAGGTGGTCACAGCCCGCCCCCTGTACGAGACACACTGAAGGTGGTCACAGCCCCGCCCCCTGACACATCACTGAGAGGTGGTCACAGCCCGCCCCTGACTGACATCACTGAGAGTGGTCACAGCCCGCCCCCTGTACTGACATCACTGAGAGGAGGTCACAGCCCCGCCCCTGTATGACATCACTGAGAGGGTCACAGCCCGCGCCCCTGTACTGACATCACTGAGAGGTGTCACAGCCCGCCCCCTGTACTGACATCACTGAGAGGTGGTCACAGCCCCGCCCCCTGTACGGACATCACTGAGAGGTGGTCACAGCCCCGCCCCCTTTACTGCATACTACTGAGAGGCGGTCACGAGCTGCCCGCCCCGTGTACTGATATCACGCTGAGAGTAGGTCACTCTAGGCCCCCGCCTCCTGAACTGACATCACTGAGAGGAGGTCACAGCCCCGCCCCCTGTAATGACAACACTGAGAGGCTGTCACAGCCCCGCCGCCCTGTACTGACATCACTGAGAGGTGGTCACGCTGGCCCCGCCCCCGTACTGACATCAACTGAAGAGAAAGGTCACAGACCCCGCCCCCCTGTAACTGACATCACTGAGATGAGGTCACAGCCCCGACCCTGTACTGACATCACTGAAGGAGGTCACAGCCCCGCCCCACAGTGAACTGACATCACTAATGAGGTCACAGCCCCGCCCCCCTGTACTGACATCACTGAGAGGAGGTCACAGCCCGCCCCCCTGTACTGACATCTCTTGAGCAGGAGGTCACAGCCCCGCCCCCTGTACTGACATCACTGAGAGAGGTCACAGCCCCGCCCTCTGTACTGACATCACAGAGATGAGATCACAGGCCCTCCGCCCCCTGACTGACTTCGAGCTTAGAGGGGTCATAACCCCGCCCCAAGCACTGACACTCCACCGCGGGGGGTGCCGTCTGACGGCACGCGTCGCAACGATCTGCCCACTATATACTACCTATAGCGTCGACTGAGAGTGGTCCAGCCCCGCCCCCTGTACTGCCATCACTGGAGAGGTTGGTCACTAGCCCCGCCCCTGTACTGACATCACTTGAGAGGTGGTCAAAGCCAACCGCCCCTAGTACTGAACATCACTATGAGAGGAGGTCCACAGCCCCGCCCATGTACTGACATCACCCACAGGAGGTCACAGCCCCGCCCCCTGTATCTGACATCACTGAGAGGAGGTCACAGCCCCACCCCCTGAGTCTACATCACAGAGACAGTGGGTCACAGCCCCGCGCCATGCACTGACATCACGTGAAATGGTCACATCCCCGCACCTGTACTGACATCACTGAGAAAGGAGGTCACACGCCCCCGCCCCCTGTACTGACATCACTGAGCGGGTCACAGCCCCGCCCCCTGTACTGACATCACTGAGAGGTGGTCACAGCCCCGCCCCTGTACTGACATCACTGAGAGAGATCACAGACGCCCCGTCCCTCATGCACTCAGACATCAGTGAGATGAGGTCGCCAGCCGGGCCTCCCCACTGTACTGACATCAGTGTGAGTGTCCAAAGCCCCGCCCCCTGTACTGACATCGCTTGAGAGGGAGATCAACAGAGCCACCTGCCCCGAGAGTACTGACATCACCTGAGAGGAGGATCACAGCACACCGCCCCCTTACTGAACATCACAGAGTAGGAGGTCACAGCCCCGCCCCCTGTACTGACATCACTGAGAGGAGGTCACAGCCCCGCCCCCTGTACTGACATCACTGAGAGGAGATATACTGTCAGGATGCAACATGGTCTTTTGAGCAGCAGCTGGCGAGCGCGTCTTCAGTGGAGGATGATGGGTAGTGTCAGTGCGGGTCCGGCCTCAGAGAGGGAGGGTGGCGAGTCCTCACAAGTTCGTTGACGTGTCCTCCCCTCCGCCTCCCGCCGTGGGTCAAGTGATGCAGAGGGAACACCACCACTAGGGTTTCACCATCGATGAGGTCCAGGACCTGTGAAGCCTCGGCCTTTCTCGATCAAGCCTCAGATTCTCTGACCGACGCCATTTGCCGGATTTGCCGTCAGCGCGAGGAAAGGATATAAAGATTCCGGCTCCAAGACATGAGCAGCGGGCATCGCGCCTGCATGGAAAGCAGGATTAGCAGGGAACAGGTCCACTTGGAGATAAAGAGGCCACACCGGTACCTAGGGCTTTCCAACCACCGTGAACATTGTCCTCACTCCTACTCCGCCCACCATCCAAGCCCCAGCGGTCCTCTGCTGCCGATGTGCCGAGCAAGCAACCAGTTCCCCCAGACACTGTCGTACGATTTCCACCACCACAACACTGTCTATACAACACTGTTCTCCCCTTCCACCAGGGTGACCTACATGTTGGACAGCGGCCAGTCCACCAGCCAGCCTTCTGTGAACCAGAAGAAACTTTCACCAACCTATCCAAAGCTGAATGTCGGCATTTGGCTTTTGGCCTGGAAATGTTAGCCTTTCCGCCTTGGACACAGATGGATGTCCGCCACGTCATGGCCCTCATCCTAGCTCCCAATATCCGATGCCGAGCAGGCATTTCTTCACCAGAAAAGCCATCCTGCCTGGCCTGCCCCATCGTTGCAGAAAAGATCTCCAGCACGTTGTCTTATCTGTGTCCATCCAAGTCCATCTCACTCCAGACACATGGACTAAGTAAATACGGCAAGGCGTTACATCTCACTGACTGCTCAACTATCGGGGAGTTTGGTGGAAGACAGCCGCTCGTGATGGGGTCCTTGGCTGACACTCTTCAGCACTGCTGGGATGATCAGAGTCCTCATCCTCAACCTTTGATGAGTACATCACGTGCCCAAGAGAAACCAGCCGTCTCAAATAATCTGTCTTGAGAGAGGTCCAGACTGGTGGAACGGCTCTGTGGCACCACACAGACCACGTGGCTGGGTGCCAAGAACCTTTGCGCAGGCAAAGGTGGTGTGCGATAACGGTGCGAAATCGCTGCGCCGCCCTTAAGATCGGTAGCTGGAGCACATCCCTTGCCTGGCACATTCATGAACCTTGTCGTACCAGAAATTTCAAAAGAAGCTAACACCGGGGTCTGGATCGCCTGCTGAAGAAGGCTCGAGGTCTGAGTTTCGCACTTCCCGCCGTTCGCACCCTGCTTCATCCCGCCTGGCTGCGTATGCAGCGTCAGCCGGCCATCCCCGTCAACCGTCCTCATTGGTTGACGTGGCAACAAACGCTGGAATTCCACCCTCCACATGCCCAGCATTGGTGGTAGCAGCACAATGCCATTAACGCCAGGGTACGAAAGTACACATGGCCTGACAGAGCAAGCGGTGCTGACCTCGGGGTGTTGAACACCGAGAGTGGAGGCAGGTGAAAGAGCTCTGCACCATCCTTGCCAGTTTTGAAGAAGCCACCAAAATGGTCAGTGCGGACAATGCCCTTGTCAGCATGACCGTTCTGGTTATATCTTTACTGGAACAAGCGTTAGATTCTCTGCGGCAGCAGGTCTTAGCAGTGATGGAGGAGGAGGACACAGAGCACCGGAGGATGTAGAAGGACGGACTGTTTCCTAATTGTATAGGTCTTCTTTAGGCGATGGTTCTAGGGTGAGGGCGGGTGCAGGACGCAGTTCAGCTCCACAAGGTAAGCGCATTGAGGCTAGCCGGGCTCCGGTCAGGAGGAGGAAGTGGAGGAGGATGAAGGAGCAGAGGTGGACGCCACTGGTAGCGATTACCCATAGCAGTGGTAAGAGGTTGCACAGATTACAAGGAGGACATGAGAGGACCTGTTTAAGGAGCCCCTCGACACCGAGGCTTGGGGGACTCCCGGCAGCATCTCTCACATGAGTGCTTGGATGCTTACATTTACCTGCAACATGAACCTTCGGCTATTCAAGGCCATCAAAATGAACATCGGTTACTGGGTGGCCACCCCTCCTGGATCCACGTACAAATCCAAAAGTAACACTTTCCTTCCATCCACACAAATTTGACAATAGAATGCAGAATTTGAGACAGGCTCATTGACCGTACTCAAAGACATCTGCTGTGTCCTCTCACATTCAATAGTCACGATGGAACAAGGTCAGCAACGCGGCAGCAGTAGAATGGCAAGTAGCCGCAGCAGCAGGCAGAGTGGCAGAACCCTACTGAGTGACATGTGACAATCGATGTTTACCACCCTTTCAATGCCTGAAGGCGGGCAGCATTCAGACCACAAGACCGCCTTACACCATGGCCTGACCCCGGGCAGCTCAACATCAAATTTTTTTTAGGCTTAGCCCAACCTTCCATTTCGGGTGACCAGGCTGGATGAATCCTGACTTGTGGGCACGCCATAGAAGTGTTATCCCCAGCACCCCAGGTTTTCAAGCGCACATTCACACAGCGGGCGCTCAAAAAAGCAAACGACGTCTTCCCCTGACAATGGGGGATCGTTTTTGACATTTTTTAAAATAATCAAGCCGGATCTCCGACCATTTAGTTCCCCCGGGTTTGCCGATGTCACTGACAGTAAACTGCAGCAGTCTCGGGCAAGGAAATACACTTTAAGCTACATCTCATACTGTAGTTCCTGTCCTGCTGCTTTAAAATTGTGCCTATGCTCCGCAGCGAGATTTAAAAGTTTACGGCTGAATTATTTGAATAACACCTGCATGCCTTGATGGCACTGCCAACCTCTTGTCCCCCTCCTGGAAACCTTTCCCAAATCTTTTTTTATTTAAAGCCTCCCCCTGTACTACAACCAAATGTGCAAGTCCCTTTATCCTAAACCCTTTGATTTTCCCCCCATTGGCATTTTCTCGCTGCCCCCAAAATGGTGTGCCCCTTCTACCCCGCGCAGAGGGGGCAATTCAAGTCCTTTGGGGCCAAGGTAAAAAAATGAAATGGGGGGGCCCCCCCCCCCCCCCCCTGTTACCGGGCTCCGCAGTATCTTTTTTTGGGGGCCCATCAGCCAAATCAAATGGAGGCCCCCCCCCCATTCATTCCATTTTTTAACAATATCGTGGGAAAAAAACCCCTTTTTCATTACCCCCCCTACAAGTAAAACCCCCGTACCCCCAAATTGGCACCCCTCCCAAAGTTACCAGGCCCAAACAACCCGGTGTCTTCTTATGTTCCAAAGGGGCCCCTTTTGGGGCCCCCTTTAGAATGCAGGGGCCCCCGTAGCGGCACGCCTGCACCCACTCAAGTACAGCCCCTCCCACTGAACTTCTTCCCCTGTTGGGATTTTTTTGCTGCCACCACATAACACTGTACAAAGTTTGCAAGCGAGGCGTAAGTTCAAGTCCTTGGGCCCTGATGCGAAAAGTGATGGGGGGTCCCCTGCCAGTTATCATTTCCAACACCGGTGTCTTCACCGGGGGCTTTTGGGCCCCCCTCAGGATGCCGGGCCCCGTGGCGGCTGCTACTGCTGCACCTTCTATAGCTGTGCTCTCCTCCTCTGTTCAGTTCGCCATTGAAAGGGGGGCGGTTTTATTCGAATCGAACCTCACACCGAACCCACTAATGTTTGAAGTTCGACTCGAACATTTTACTGACTAGTTGTCACAGCCCCCGCCCCCTACAATGACATCATTGAGAGTTGTCCCAGCCCCGCCCCCTGCACTGACATCACATTTGTGCTGATGTATGGGGCTGCAGGCTCTCCGTTATGAAGCTGTCTCAGCTCTGCTGCGTCGGGATGCACACCTGTCTGTGCAGCCTCTGATAAGGTGTTCCCGGGGTATAATCCGGGGGCAGGTACAAGCTCCTCCCCCGGTTACCCCATTACCTTCCCCTGGGATCGCTCCACCCCGCAAACAGCAGCAGCGTGTCCGTACCTGAGAGCGGGCACAGAGATGGCGCGGCGCTGGCAGCTCGTCCTCATAGGGGTGGCACTCACCTGCCCCCATCTTTTACCTGACCTCCCCTTACCAAGGGACAAGCGCCGGCCCCTGGTGAGTAAACCCAAAGGAGAGAACAGAAAGCTGCCCGGAAAAATAACCCTGCACTAACCCAGACCACCAGGATGTTTTTAATGGCCTCTGCACAAATCTAGACCACCCGGGATGTTTAAATTTCTGACCTCTGCACTACCCCAACCACCAGGGTGTTATTAAATGACCTCTCAACTACCCTAGACCACCAGGATGTATTACTGACCTTGCACTACTCTAGACCCAGGATGTTTATTAATGACCCCTGCATACCCCCCGACCACCAGGGGGGTTTTTTTACTGACCTCTCCCCTACCCCCAGACCACCGGGAGTTATTAGCCTCTGCACTACCCCGACCACCAGGGGGTTTTTACTGACCTCCCTTACCCCCAACCCCCAGGGATGTTTTTTATGACCCTTTCTTACCCAGCCCCCGGGATGTTAACGACCTCTGCACTCCAAACCACCGGTTTAATTTTCGACCTCTCATACTCTAGACCCCAGGGTTTTTACTGACCTCTGCACTACCTAGACCACCAGGGAGAAATTTCTACCCCTGCCTACCTAGACCACCAGGGGTTTATACTGACCTCTGCCACCCAGACCACCAGGGATGTTATTTGCCCCTGCATACTCTAACCACCCGGGGTGTTATTACTGACCCTGCACACCTAGACCACCAGGGAGTTAAAATTTTGCCTCTGCAAACTCAGACCCCGGGGTGTTATTAATGACCTTGCACTACTCTGACCACCAGGGTGTTATTATGCCTTGACTACTCCAACCAAACCGGTGTTTTTACTGACCTTAAAATACCCTAGACCCCAGGGATGTTATTTGACCTCTGCACTACTCTTAGACCACCGGGATGTTATTTTGACCTCTGCACTACCTAGCACCAGGGATGTTATTTGACTCTGTACTTCTAACCAAGGGGTTATTACTGGCCCCCTGCATCTCTAGACCAACCCGGGTGTTATTAGACTTCCCTAACTAAAACCCCCCAGTGTTATTTCTGACCTCTGCACTACCTAGACCACCAGGGATGTTATTACTGACCTCCCGCACTACTCTAGACCACCAGGGATTTATTACTGACCTCTGCACTAACCTAGGGCCACCAGGTTTTTACTGACCTTCATACCTAACACCGGGATGTTATTACTGACTCTGCACTAACTAACACCAGGATGTTATTACTGACCCCTGCACTATCTAGACCCCGGGGTGTTATTACTGACCTTGCACTACCTAGACCACCAGGGTGTTTATTACGACCTCTGCACTCTTAGACACCAGGATGTTATTATTGAAACCCTTTTAACTATCTAGACCCAGGGATTTTTACTGACCTCTGCCTTCTAGACCACCGGGGGGTTTACTTACGACCTCTGCACTATCAACACCCGGGTGTTATTCTATGACCTCTGCCCTACCTAGACCCCGGAGTTTTTTACTCTGCTACTCAGACCCAGGGTTATATGACTCTGCCTCCTAGACCCAGGTGTTATTACGCCTCTGCCTCTACCCCAGGTGTTATACGACCTCTGCATACTCTACCAGGATGTTATACTGACCCTGCAACCTAGACCACAGGAGTTTATGACCTCACACCAACCCAGGGTGTTATATCCTCTGCCTCTCAGACCCCAGGAGTTATTACTGCCTCTGCACACCCGAACCAGGGATTTTATGACCCCACTCCTAGCCCAGGAGTATTGAGACCCACCAGGGATGTTATTCTGACCTGCACTACTAGACCCAGGGTGTTATATTGACTCATACACCGATTAGGGATTTATACTGACCTCGTTATTGACCCAGGTTTTCTACCTCTGCATATCTGACCACCAGGGTGTTATTACTGATCTGCACTCTGACTACTCTAGACCACCAGGGATGTTATTACTGACCTCTGCAACTCTAGACCACCAGGGATGTTATAACTGACCTCTGCACACTCTAGACCACCAGGATGTTATTACTGCCTCTGCACTACCTAGACCACCAGGTGTATATTACACCTCTGCACTACCCTGACCACCAGGGATGTATTACTGACCCTGCACTACTCTAGACCACCAGGGTGTTTTACGACTCTGCACTACTCTAGACCACCAGGGTGTTATTACTGACCTCTGCACTTCTAGACCACCAGGGTGTATTACTGACTTGCACACCTAGACCACAGGATGTTTTACTGACCTCTGCACTACCCTAGACCAGGATGTTATACTGACCTCTCACTACCTAGACACAGGGATGTTATTACTACTCTTCACTACCTAGACACCAGGGAAGTATATACTGACCTCTACACTACCTAGACCACCAGGGATGTTATATACCTCTCACTACTTAGACACCAGGGTTTTATTACTGACCCTCACTACCAGACCACCAGGGATTATTACTATCTACACTACTCTAGACCACCAGGGATGTTATTACTATCTCTGCCTACTCTAACCACCAGGGTGTTATTACTGACCTCTGCACTTCTAGACACCAGGATGTTATACTTCAGCTACTCAGCCACCATGGGTGTTATTACTGACCATCGCACTACTCTAGACCACCAGGGTGTTATTACTGACTCTGCACTACTCTAGACCACCAGGGATGTTATTACTGACCCGCACTCTCTAGACCACCAGGGATGTTATTACTGACCTACTCTCTACCACCAGGGAGTTATTACGACCTCTGCACTACTCTAGACCACCAGTGTGATTTTGGTTTATTACTGACCTCTGCACTACTGCTAGACACCAGGGATGTTATTACTGACCTCTGCACTACTCTAGACCACCAGGGATGTTATTACTGCATCTGCACTACTCTAGACCACCAGGATGTTATTACTGACCTCTGCACTACCTAGACCACCAGGTGGATACTGACCTCTGACTACTCTAGACACCGGAGTTATATGACCTCTGCAACTCTGACCACAGGGATGTATACCTGACCTCTGCACTATCAACCACCAGGTGTTATTACGACCTTGACTACCTAGACCACCAGGATGTATAACTGACCTCTGCTTCTAGACACCAGGATTTATTACTGACCTCTGCACTACTCTAGACCACCAGGATGTGATTACTGACCTTGCACTACCTAGACCACCAGGTTTTTTATGACCTGCACTATCTCACCAGGGATGTTTACTGACCTCTGCACACCTAGACCACCAGGATGTTATTACTGACCTCTGCACACTCTAGACCCCAGGGTTATTACTGACCTTGCACACTCTAGACCACCAGGGATGTTATTACTGACCTCTGCACTACTCTAGACCACCAGGGATGTTATTACTGACTCTGCAACTACCTAGACCACCAGGGTGTATATTACTACCTCTGCCTACCCAACACCAGGGATGTTATTACTGACCTCTGCACTACTCTAGACCACCAGGATGTTATTTGACCTCTGCACTACTCTAGACCACCAGGGATGTTATTACTGACCTCTGCACTACCCTAGACCACCAGGGATGTATATTACTGACCTCTGCACTACTCAGACCACAGGGATGTTTATTATGACCTCTGCACTACTCTAGACACCAGGATGTTATTAACTGACCTCTGACTACGTAGACCACCAGGGTGTATACTGACCTCTGCACTACCTAGACCACCGGGAGTTATTAGTGACCTCTGCACTACTCTAGACCCCAGGATGTATTACGACCTCTGCACTACCAGCACCAGGGATGTTATACTGACCTCTGCACTACCTAGACCTCCCGGGATGTTATTCTGACCTGCACTACTCATAGACCACAGGTGTTATTACGACCTCTGCACTACCTAGACCAGGATGTTATTACTGACCTCTGCACTACTCAGACCACCAGGGATGTTATACTGACCCTGCACTACTCTAGTCCCAGGGATGTTATTACGACCTCTACACTCTCTAGACCACCAGGATGTTATTACTGACCTCTGCACTATCTAGACCACCAGGATTTATACTGACCTCGCACTACTCTAGACCACCAGGGATGTTATTACTGACCTCTGCACTACCTAGACCACCAGGGATTATTGACACTGCTGCATACCTAGACCACCAGGGATTATTACTGACCTTCTACCTAGCCACCAGGGTGTTATACTGACCTCTGCACTACTCTAACCACAGGGATGTTATTACTGACCTCTGTAACTCTTCCAGACAGGATGTTATTACTGACCTCGCACTATCTAGACCACCAGGAGTTGATTACTACCCTGCACTACTCTAGACCACCAGGGATGTTATTACTGACCTCTGCACTACTCTAGACCACCAGGGATTGTATTACTGACCTCTGCACTACTCTAGACCACCAGGGATGTTATTACTGACCTCTGCCTACTCTAGACCACCAGGGTGTTATACTGACCTCTCACTACTCTAGACCACCAGGAGTATTACTGACCTTATGACTATCTAGAACACCATGGGTGTTATTACTGACCTCTGCACTACTCTAACCACCAGGGTTGTTATTTGACCTCTGCACTACCTAGCCACCAGGATGTTATTATGACTCTCATCCTATGACCCACCAGGGATGTTATTACTGACTTTGCATACTCTAGACCACCAGGGTGTATTACTGACCTCTGCACTACCCTAGACCACCAGGGGTGTTATTACTGTCCTCTTCACTGCTCAAGACCACCAGGGGGGTTATTTCAGACCTCTGCACTAGTCTAGACCACCGGGGGTGTTATTACTGTCCTCTGCACTACTAGACCCCAGGGATGTTATACTGACCTTGCACTACCCTAGACCACCAGGATGTTATTACGACCTCTGCACTACCTAGACCACCAGGGATGTTATTACTGACCTCTGCACTACTCTAGACCACCAGGATGTTGTTACTGACCTCTGCACTACTCTAGACCACCAGGATGTTATTACTGACTCTGTACTCCTAACCACCAGGGATGTTATTACTGACCTCTGCACTACTCTAGACCACCAGGATGTTATTAGTGACCTCTGCACTAATCTAGACCACCAGGGATGTTATTACTGACCTCTGCACTACTCTAGACCACCAGGGATGTTATACTGACCTCTGCATACCTAACCACCAGGATGTTTATTACTGACCCTTCACTACCTAGACCACCAGGGATGTTATTACTGACCCCTGCACTATCTAGACCACCAGGGGTTATTACTGACTTGCACTCCTAGACACCAGGGATGTTATACTGACCTCTCACTACCCAGACCACCAGGGATGTTATTACTGCCTCTGCACTACCTAGACCACCAGGGATGTTATTACTGACCTCTGCACTACTAGACCACCAGGGAGTTTATACTGTACTCTGCACTACTTAGACCACCAGGATGTTATAGACCGACCTTGCTGTTCTGACCACAGGTGTATTACTGACCTCGCATACTAGCACCATGGGTTTTTACGACCTCTACTACTCTGACCTCCGGATGTTATACTGACTCTGACTCACAGACCACCAGGATGTTATTACTGACCTCTGCACTCCTAGACCCCAGGGATGTTATTACGACCTCTGCCACTCTAGACCTCCAGGGATGTTATACTGACCTCTGCACTCTAGACCACCAGGGGTGTTATTACTGACCTCTGCACTACCTAGACCACCAGGGATGTTATTACTGACCTCTGCACTGCTCTGACCCCAGGAGTTATACTGACCTCAGCTACTCTAACCACCAGGTGTTAATTACTGACCTCTGCACTAAACCTAGACCCCAGGGATGTATTACTGACCTCGCACTACTCTAGACCACCAGGGATGTATACTGACCTCTGAACTAACCACCAGGGAGTTATACTGACTCTGCACTACTCTAGACCAGGTGTATACTGACCTCTGCACTTTTAGACCACAGGTGTTATTACGACCTCTGACTCTCTAGACCACCAGGATTTAGACCCTGCTACTAGCCCGGTGTTATACTGACTCTCACTACCAGACCCAGGTTTATACTGACCTCTGCATACCTGACCCAGGAGTATACGCCTCTGCACTACTAGACCACCAGGGATGTTATTACTGACCTCTGCACTACTCTAGACCACCAGGGATGTTATTACTGACCTCTGCACTACTCTAGACCACCAGGGGTGTTATTACTGACCTCTGCACTACTCTAGACCACCAGGGATGTTATTACTGACCTCTGCACTACCCTAGACCACCAGGGATGTTATTACTGACCTCTGCACTACTCTAGACCACCAGGGATGTTATTACTGACCTCTGCACTCTAGACCACCAGGGATGTTATTACTGACCTCTGCACTACTCTAGACCACCAGGGATGTTATTACTGACCTCTGCACTACTCTAGACCACCAGGGATGTTATTACTGACCTCTGCACTACTCTAGACCACCAGGGGTGTTATTACTGACCTCTGCACTACTCTAGACCACCAGGGGTGTTATTACTGACCTCTGCACTACTCTAGACCTCCAGGGATGTTATTACTGACCTCTGCACTACTCTAGACCACCAGGGATGTTATTACTGACCTCTGCACTACTCTAGACCACCAGGGATGTTATTACTGACCTCTGCACTACCCTAGACCACCAGGGATGTTATTACTGACCTCTGCACTACTCTAGACCACCAGGGATGTTATTACTGACCTCTGCACTACTCTAGACCACCAGGGATGTTATTACTGACCTCTGCACTACTCTAGACCACCAGGGATGTTATTACTGACCTCTGCACTACTCTAGACCACCAGGGAGGTTATTACTGACCTCTGCACTACCCTAGACCACCAGGGCGTTTATTACTGACCTCTGCACTACTCTAGACCTCCAGGGATGTTATTACTGACCTCTGCACTACCATAGACCACCAGGGATGTTATTACTGACCTCTGCACTACTCTAGACCACCAGGGATGTTATTACTGACCTCTGCACTACCCTAGACCACCAGGGATGTTATTACTGACCTCTGCACTACTCTAGACCACCAGGGATGTTATTACTGACCTCTGCACTACTCTAGACCACCAGGGATGTTATTACTGACCTCCCGCACTACTCTAGACCACCAGGGATGTTATTACTGACCTCTGCACTACTCTAGACCACCAGGGATGTTATTACTGACCTCTGCACTACTCTAGACCACCAGGGATGTTATTACTGACCTCTGCACTACTCTAGACCACCAGGGATGTTATTACTGACCTCTGCACTACTCTAGACCTCCAGGGATGTTATTACTGACCTCTGCACTACTCTAGACCACCAGGGATGTTATTACTGACCTCTGCACTACTCTAGACCACCAGGGATGTTATTACTGACCTCTGCACTACTCTAGACCACCAGGGATGTTATTACTGACCTCTGCACTACTCTAGACCACCAGGGATGTTATTACTGACCTCTGCACTACTCTAGACCACCAGGGGTGTTATTACTGACCTCTGCACTACTCTAGACCACCAGGGATGTTATTACTGACCTCTGCACTACTCTAGACCACCAGGGATGTTATTACTGACCTCTGCACTACTCTAGACCACCAGGGATGTTATTACCGACCTCTGCACTACTCTAGACCACCAGGGATGTTATTACTGACCTCAGCACTACTCTAGACCACCAGGGGTTATTACTGACCTATGCACTACACTAGACCACCAGGATGTTATTACTGATCTCTGCACTACTCTAGACCACCAGGGATGTTATTACTGACCTCTGCACTACTCAACCACCAGGGATGTTATTACTGACCTCTGCACTACTCTAGACCACCAGGATGTATTACTGACCTCTGCACTACCTAGCCCACCAGGGTTGTTATTACTGACCTCTGCACTACTCTAGACCACCAGGGATGTTATTACTGACCTCTGCACTACTCTAGACCACCAGGGATGTTATTACTGACCTCTGCCTACTCTAGACCACCAGGGAGGTTATTACTGAGCTCTGACTACCTAACCCAGGGATGTTAATACTGACCTCTGCACTACTCTAGACCACCAGGTGTTTTTACTGACCTCTGCACTACTCCTAGACCACCAGGATGTTATACTGACCTCTGCACTACCTAGACCACCAGGATGTTATTACTACCTCTGCACTACTTAGACCACCAGGGTGTTATTACTGACCTCTGCTCTACTCTAGACCACCAGGGTGTTATTACGATCTCTGCCTACTCTAGACCACCAGGATGTTATTACTGACTCTGCACTACTCTAGACCACCAGGATTTATTACTGACCTCTGCACTCTCTAGACCACCAGGGATGTTATTACTGACCTCTCACTACTCTAGACCACCAGGGTGTTACTACTGACCTCTGCACTACTCTAGACCACCAGGATGTTATTACTGACCTCTGCACTACTCTAGACCACCAGGTGTTATTATGACCTCTGCACTACTCTAGACCACCAGGGGTGTTATTACTGACCTCTGCACTACGCTAGACCACCAGGATGTTATTACTGACCTCTGCACTACTCTAACCACCAGGGTGTTATACTGACCTCTGCACTACTCTAACCCCAGGGATGTTATTACTGACCCTGCCTACTCTAGACCACCAGGGATGTTATTACTGACCTTCACTACCTAGACCACCAGGGATGTTTTATGACCTCTGCACTACTCTAGACCACCAGGATGTTATTACTGACCTCTGCACTACCTAGACCACCAGGATGTTATTACTGACCTCTGCACTACTCTAACACCAGGGATGTTTTACTGACCTCTGCACTATCAGACCACAAGGGGTGTTATTACTGACCTCTGCACTACTCTAGACCACCAGGGATGTTATTACTGACCTCTGCACTACTCTAGACCACCAGGGATGTTATTACTGACCTCTGCACTACTCTAGACCACCAGGGATGTTATTACTGACCTCTGCACTACTCTAGACCACCAGTGATGTTATAGCTGACCTCTGATATAACCTAGACCACCAGGGTGTTATTACTGACCTCTGCACTACTCTAGACCACCAAGGATGTTATTACTGACCTCTGCACTACTCTAGACCACCAGGGATGTTATTACTGACCTCTGCACTACTCTAGACCACCAGGGATGTTATTACTGACCTCTGCACTACTCTAGACCACCAGGGATGTTATTACTGACCTCTGCACTACTCTAGACCACCAGGGATGTTATTACTGACCTCTGCACTACTTAGACCACCAGGGGATGTTTTTAAAAAAACCTCTGCCCCTACTCTAGCCCCCGGAATGTTATTACGGGCCTCCTTTCAAAAAACCCCTAGAACCCCCGGGATGTTATTACTGACCTCTGGGGATACTCTAGACCCCCGGGGTGTTTTTACTGGGCCTTGCCCCTTTCTAGAAAACCCCCGGGGGTGTTATTTACTGACCTCTGTACTAATCTAGATCTCCAGGGTTGTTATTAATGACTCTGCACTACTCTATCTCCCAAAGTTTCTGTGATACTTCACCCAAACCCGGATTGTTATTATTAAAACCCCCCCTTCCCTAAAATCTAGCCCACCCAGGGGGGTGATAATAATTAAAAATTTAAAAATTAAAAATAATAATAATAAAAATAATTAATTAAAAATTTTAATATTATTATTATTTCCCATTAACCTGAAACCCCCGGGAAAGTTATTTTAATCCCTTCACTGGGCTTCCACCAAGGGGTATTTCATTGCCTTTCCCCGCTTACGTCAGCGGTATTTTTTCGAAAATAGTCAAAGGAATGTGATCTAAACGTTTTTTTCTTGTTTGGTTTTACCCGGAATGTTTACAGTAACTTATTTACACCTGTGGAAAACCCCGGGGTGTTTTCCCCAAAAAACCTAAATTTCTAGTTGCACCACCCCTGGAAGCTATTGTAATGCCCTTTTTAAAAACGAGACCAACCTTTGGGAAACAATTAAACTCCCGCAAAATTTCAATAAACTTTAAAACCCTTTGGCCCACCAGGGTTTTTTCAATTTAAAATTTTCCCGCAATGGGCCCCCGTGATTTTGACTAAAACACTTGCCTACAGTTAACCCTTAAAGATGTACCGTGGGCTCCTTTACAAATGGGGGAATGTTTACCGCAACTGATTTTTATTCTGTAGCCAAAGGGTGGTTTTCTTTTAAAAACCCCTTTACTACCCTGGGCCAAAAGTTATGTTATCATTTAAAAACCCCCCCCACTAACCCAGGGCAACCGGGTGTTTTCATTTAAAAAACCCTCTACTACCCCTAAAACAACAACCCCCGGGTGTTATCATTAACCCTTCTACTACCCTAGACAACCAGGGATGTTGTCATTAACTCCTCTAGTACCCCACACTTAAGGGGAAAATTATCAATTTAAAACCCCCCTTTGTTCCCTAGAACCACCCGGGGTGTTAAGCAACTGTTTTTTTCATATTTTTATGGAATATCCCAAACCTTTTAATCCTTTGTATCGCCAACCCTTCTCTTGAAGACCTGTGTTACTTCACACAGGACCACCCCTGTCTCCTTAATTTTTTATGGGGCCCATCCAACCTTACTCCCTTTTATCAGACCACTTCTCTTTAAAAAACCTGTGTTTAATTCCAAAAGGACCAAACCCCTGTCTCCTTTATTCTATGGATGGCCAAAACCCCTTCTGTTTGTACCGACACTTTTTTTTAGACCTGTGTTACTTCACAAAAGGACAAAACCCCCGTCTCCCATTTTCTATGGACTTTTCCAACCTTTTTCTGGTTTTTATCAGACAATTTTCTTGAAGCCTGTGTTACTTCACCTGGGCCACCCCTGTCTCTCCCTATTCTATGGACTTTGGCCCAAAATCCCTTTTGCTTTTTAACAGGAACCCCTTTTTCTTTTTTGGGCCTGTGTTAAATTTACACTGGACCCCCCAGTCCTCATATTCTATGGACTGGCCAAACCTTTCTCCTTTTTTTTCAGGGGCACTTCTCTTGAAAAACCTTTGTTCAAATTTTCACGGACCACCCCGGGTTTCCCTTTTTTCTTTTTGGACTGGCCAACCTCTTTCCCTTTTTATCCGGACCCCTTTCTCTTGAAGGGCCTGTGTTTAAATTTACTAGGAACACCCCCTGTCCCCCTTTATTCCCATGGACGGCCCAACCCCCTTTTTCCTTTGTAAACAGACACTTTCTTTTTAAAACCTGTGTTACTTCAAACAGGGACCACAAAATGTGTCCTTTTTTTTTTGGGGCTTCCAACCTTTCTCCATTTTTATCAGGACACTTCTCATGAGGACCTGTATTACTTCACCCCAGGACCCCACCCGCTCCTTTTTTCTTGGGGCCCATCCAATTCTTCTCATTTGTACAGAAACTTTTCTTGGGAAAACCTGTGTTACTTCAAACAGGGGCCACGGCTTCTTTCATATTTATTGGGGGTGGTCAAACCTCTTCTTCCCTTTTTTTCGGGCCCCTTCTCATGAAGGGAAACCGTGTTTATTCAAAAAAGGGGCCCAAACCCCGTCTTCCCATATTTTATGGACTATCCAATTTCTGCATTTGTATCAGACACTTCTTTGAAGGAACCCCGTTTTATTCACAAAAGGGAAAACCCCCCCTGTCTTTAAATTTTGTTTTTGGGTTGGCCAACCCCTTCTTTTTTGTATCAACACTTCTCTTGAAGGGCCTGTGTTATTCACACCCGGACCAACCCCGATCTCTTTTTCTATGGAAAAAGGGCCAAAACCCCTTCTCCCTTTTAAAACAACAAATTTTTAAGACCTGTTACTTCCCCCTTTAGGACCAAGCTGTCACTTTATATTTTTTGGAATAGCCCCAAAAATCTACCCTTTGTTTCCCGGGAAACCTCTTGAAGAACCCGTTATTTCACACAGGACCACCGTGTCTTCTTTTTCTTTGGGAATTTTCCCAACCTCTTTGCCCTTTGTATCCGGGCACTTCTTTGAAGGACCTGTGTTTCTTCACAAAGGAAAACCCCCGTCTTCATTTTGTTTGGAATGGGGCCCAAACCCCTTCTCCTTTGTATTTTGACCCCTTTTTCTTGAAGCCCCGTGTTTCTTCACCCCAGGACCTCCCCTTGTCTTTTTCATATTCTTTTGGGAAGGCCAACCGCTTTTCCTTTTTATCAGGAAAAATTCTCTGTGTTTTTTCACACGGGATAAACCCCAATTCTTCATATTCTATTTGGGGAAATTATTTCCAAACCCCTTCTCCCTTTTTATCAGGGCACCTTTTTGAAAAACCGGGTTTTTCACAAAAGGACCACAAAAATGTCTCTATAATTTTATGGAAATATCCCAAACCCCTTTTTCCTTTTGTTTTCAGACACTTCTTTTGAAGAAAATGTATTTTCTTCCCCACAGGACCCCAAAACTGTCTTCCCATTTTATGGACTATCCAAAAATCTTTTTTCCCCTTTTTCAGACACTTTCTTAGAAGACCCGTTCACTTCAAATAAGGGGCCAACCCCCGTCTCCAATTTTTCTATGGAATTAAAACCCAAACCCCCTTTTTCCATTTGTATTTAGGAAAACTAATTGAAGACCGTTACTTCACACAAGAACCAAAAAATGTATTTTATATTTTTTATTTTCCCTTTTCCCAAAACCCCTTCTTCCTTTTTAAACAGACACTTTCTTTAAGGCCCGTGTTACTTAACCGGACCACCCTTGTCCCCTCATATTCCCTTTGGGGCTGGCCAAACCTTCTCCTTTGGGAAACAGAAAACCCTTTTTTGAAGGCGTGTTACTTCACACAGGAACACAAAATGGGCTCTCAAAATTCTATGTTTTCAGGGCCAAATTCTCTTGAAAACCCGTTGTTACTTCACACAGGACCACACCGTTCTCATTTTCTATGGGGGTGGTCAACATATTCTCCTTTGGATCAGAAATTTCTCCCTTTAAGTCCTGTGTTACTTTTCCCCAGAACCCCAACTTTCTATCATATTCTAAGGGGTGGCCAAACTTCTTTCCTTTGTATCGGAAAATTTTTTATAAATTGCCAAAACGTAGTTTTTTGCCCAATTCTGGCCCCCCTAGAAGAACCCCTCGGGCTTGGGGCATGCCCCCCGGAGACTCAAAAATGGGGCCACCAAAAAAACATCTTGGTTTTTTCCATCCCCGTGTTTCCCTACTATCAGGGGAAAGGGAAACCCTTTAAAAACAAACTCCCTTTTTTAGGTCTTTCCTATAACCTCAATTTTGAGGTTTTCCGGGGAAGGTCTCTCAGATCCACTTAAAGTAACAGCTTTCATTTCTGAGACCCTCCCCCCCATTGGTCAGAGGCGCCACTAGCACTTTTTGCCGACTCCTTCTGTTAGCTAAAGTTCTCTGCCTTACATAGTCGGCCCATGAGCTGACACTCTAACCAATCTTCTGCTTCTTATTAACAGGTCGAAGAGGAGGCACAAGACGCTTCCGGAACCCGAGTGCCTTCACCTGAAATCCCTCATAATAAACTCCCCAAAGAATTCCCCAAAGTAAGTAACCCCGGAAGGCCTCGTGTCCGTGAGGAACGCTCCCCCGTCTCTGAGGCTTCTCTCGTGAAGGGGTTGACTGCACCAGTTGGCTGGTTCCATAGATCCGTCCATTACAGGTATCTTCTAATGGGAGCTGAGATGATGCTTTAAAGGGAGAACTACTTGTTTTTATGATCTTCTACAGGAGTCAATGAGCTTTGATCCCCACTGATCCCAAGCTCGGTAACACACCTGTGGCTCAAAGGTTAAAGTTCCCATACCCTACAATCTATGGCCCTGCATTCCAAGGTAGTCACAAATGTCTCCACCCAGAGCTGAGGTGTGTGATTACATTATGGGGAAAAGGGGGGGTTCCCCTTAAAACCCTTTAAGCCCCAGGCCTGAAAAGTATTTAAATGCCCAAAAAAATGTTTTTAGTTTTTGCCCCTTGTGTTTCAACTTTGGGGTCAGTTGGTGAGGCCCCTCGTTTTTTGGGGGACAAGTTTACTTTATGGGGGAATATTTTAAATTTCATTAAATTTTATTGCAGAATTTTTGTAAAAAAATTTTACAATTTTTTTTTTTTTTTTTTTTGTTTCACCATTCACTTCCAAACTTAATAAATTGTTGATTAATTTAACAGGTTATTTCGGTGTGTGGAAAACCCCAATTGTGTAGGTATTTTTTGTGTGTTTAAATTTTTGCTAACTATTTTTTATTAAAATTTATCTTTTTTTTTATTTTTTTTTTTATTCAATTTTTTTTTTACACTTTTGTATTTTTTACTTTTTTTTTTAATCCCCTGAGGGAGAATGTTTTCCTTTTTTTTTTTTTTTTTTTTTAAAAAAATTCATAATTTCTAATAATTAAATTGTGTCAGTTTTGTTTCAGGCATGTCGGCAGCCCCAATTGCCCGATCACTGGTTTTTTTTAAAAAGACAGCGGAGCTAAACTAGGTCCCCGGGTGCCCGTGGGAGCCGTTCCTGGATCGTCGGGTACGGGTGTTCCGTTAACCCCACAGGAGGGGAAACCCCTTTTATTTCTTGCGGTGCGATCCCCCGCAATCAAGGGTTTTTGCACCGGGATGCGGGGGTTTTCCCCCGCTGCCCGGGCTCGCAGGGGATGCTCTGGGTTTAGGTTGGGAGTACACACCCCTTCTCAAGGCCCCCCTGCGGCCCGGGGGCCGCAAACCCCCAAACTTAGCGAGCCAAAAAGACGGTCGCCCCCCCGTTAAGGGGTTTTTAAAATGGAAAAAGAAGGATTAATGTTCATAAAAAATTTTCACCCTGGGTAGACCAGAAAAAAATGGGTCTTTTTATTATGCCAGGGTGCTGCCAGTGAGACGGGGCTGTATTTGTCCATAAAAATCTTTGGGGGGGCGGGCCCCGAATTTATGGGCGGCACATTTGCAAGTTGTCAGATATATTTATTGAAAAAAAAAAAAAATGGTGGCACCTCTGTTTGTTGCTAAGTCTGATGGTGGTGGGTGGGGTGGGGGGCTTCAAAGCGGGGGCACTGTTCTCAGCAGGCCCCTTTTTTTGGGAGCGCACAGTAGAAACCCCTTATACGAAACCCCTTAAAAATCCGTGTGCACCTACCCCCAGCTGGTTCTGCAGCGTATTTTTAATATCGTTTTTTTTGCCATGTTTTCCATGGTGTATGCAATGCGGTTTTTAAAAGGGGGCGTCTCATACAGGGGTCGTGTTTTTATGTTAAAGATCTTGCAGAAAAAAATCCTTTGAATATGTGTCCTTAACAGTGTCCTACCTTTCCCTAGTTATTTCCCCCTTGTTGGGGAAAATCAGCTCCTCAGGTCACTTTTGCTACAGACCTGTTTTTTTTTCCTGATAGGCTTGCCAGCAGGTCCCCTATGTACGACCTGTGTGATCTCTCCCGATGGCTGCCCAAACAATGGTCATATAGCTACAGAGTGTGATCTATCCTGATAGGGTGCCAGCGCTGGTTTATAGCTACAGGCCTGTTCGATCTTCCTGATAGGGTGCCGCATGGTAACTATAGTA
>JAODAL010057563.1:0-22606 GCA_025379985.1 Phyllomedusa bahiana
CGGGGGCGGGGGAGAGAGAGGGACCCTGCGCGGCCCGGGGGGGGAAGAGAGAGGGGCCTGCGCCGCCGGGCGGGAGGAGAGAGGGAGCCTGCGCGGCGCCGGGGCGGGAGGAGAGAGGGAGCCTGCGCGGCGCCGGGGCGGGAGGAGAGAGGGAGCCTGCGCGGCGCCGGGGCGGGAGGAGAGAGGGAGCATGCGCGGCGCCGGGGCGGGAGGAGAGAGGGAGCGAGCGAGCCGCCGGGGCGGGAGGAGAGAGGGAGCATGCGAGCCACTGGGGCCGAAGGGAGGGAAGGAGTAAGCATGCGTGCAGCAAGGCACACTAGGGGGGCAAGGACATATGCACCGCCAACCACAGAGGGGCACTCACCATCTCGTCCAGGGCGTAGCGCAGCAGGCCGTGCTCGTACAGGATGAAGAATCTCCGCTGCCACTTCTGTTTAAAGAACATAAGGAAGAGAAAAGGAAAAGGATCAGCACAAGAAATACAAGCTCGGCAGATTCACTCAGCATCACAAAGCGGCACCGACCCCGGCCCCCGACACCCGACCCTGTCTATAGTCCTCCGGTATCTGCTGCTCTTCACTGTCCGGTTCTAATCCCAAAACACAGGAGAGGTTCCTGCTCCATAGTGAGTGATTGGTGCGCGAGCCTCTCCTGGGTGTCAGGAGCAGATCCTGGAGGTACAGAGGAGCGGATCACAAGGAGAGACAGCAGTGGACGGTGGGAGGAATCAGGCTTTCCGTTTCTGGTCAACCCCTTTAAATGCCCCCATAGGCATTAGACCAGGCGTCCTCAAACTGCGGCCCTCCAGCTGTTGGGAAACCACAACTCCCATCATGCATTTATATAATCTATAACAGTAATGGGAGTTGCAGTTTCCCAACAGCTGGAGGGCCGCCGTTTGAGGATGCCTGTATTAGACAATAGTTGGCAACATTTTCCAATTCCTCCTGGACTGACGGACTGTTTGATATGGGTGGGGGTCTCCTATCGGGGGGAGAAAAGGATGGGGCGCCTTCACTTTCGTAGGGGAAAGTTGGTAAACTGTAGCATGCACATGCAGAGGGGTATCTGAAGGTGGAGGGGCATCTTAAGAAATGAAAGCTGAGCTCCAATTGGTTGGCTGTGGTCACCAGGTCAGGCCCTACAAAGAGGGCGCATGCGCGCCGCCAGGCACCCAGGAGGGCCCATGCGCGCCGCCAGGCACCCGGTTGGACCATGTGGGGGGGGGGCCGGAAATTCAGACTGGTTGGGAAGCATGTGGTGGGGGAGGGGTGGTCAGTTGTAGAACTGGTCAGGTTGGGCCAGGGTGGGGGTGGGTGCTGTGGTATAACTGGCCATCAGTCTCTGTCTCCTGGCGTGTAGAGCGAGCCGGGCTCTGGCAGCGCGGCGCCTACCGTACAATCCCCTCATCTCTATTATTATTGGAAGGTCGGCAGTTTCCCTAGAATAACCCCGTTTTGCCTTGCGGGGGGGGGGGGGGGGGAGCGAATGGTTTAACCCTGCGGCTGCCGCTGTGTTCCAGGGCCGGGGGTTGATGTCACCACCCAGGATGCAGCACAAGCCCCCCTCGGCGCTCGCCCCCCGTCCCCTGCTCTTTTGATGCCCATTTAAGGCAGCGTTATCCAGGAGGCCAATTCTGCTCCAATAATCTCCAGCTCCGACTTTCTTCTACTTGAGGGAGGGGGGAGCGGGGATCACCTGGCCGCTCTGCAGATCAGAGCACGGCGCGGCGGCCTGCAATCCGTCACAGGGGGGTCGGGGCAGGAGCTTCATCGCCCAACTCACAGGGCTCATCACTCCTCTTATAAGGAAGGTCGCACCACGAAGAACCCCCAAAATTGAAAAACCGGGGTTGGGCCCTTTTTGGGGGGGGTCCTTTGGGGTTTCCCGGGCGCATTTTTGGGGCCTTCCAATGGGGGGGGACGCAGCATGGGGTGCAATTTTTAAGGGGCCCGACTATTGGGGAAAATGTGGAGGGGCCCCGGGGGCAGAGGGGGGCGGGGCCCGGGGGCAGAGCGGGGGGGCCAAAAGGGGCCCCAAAAAAAGGGGGGGGGGGTGGGGGGAAAAGGGGGGGCCGGGGGGGGGAAGGGGGGCCGGGGGGGGAAGGGGAAGGGGGGGGGTTTTAAAAGGGGGGGGGCAAAAAAAATGGGGGGCCAAAAAAGGGGGGGGGAAAAGAGAGGGGGCAAAAAAACCCTTAAAAGGACCAAGAGAAGAAAGGGGAATGAAAGAAGGGGGGGGGAAGGAACCGGGGGGGGAAGGGTGGGGGGGGGGGGAACAAGGGCCTTTTTAAAAGGGCCCATGGAAAAGGGGAATTAAAAAAACCACCCCCGGGGCCCCCCCGGGGGGGGGGGCCCCAAAAAGGGGCCCCGGGGGGGAAGGGGAACCCCCGGGGGGGTAAGGAAGGGCGTCTAAAAAAGGGGGGTAAAGGAAGGGGGGCTGGGGGAAACCGGGGGGGAAAACCCCAAAGGGGGGGGGGGGGGCAATCCTTGGGGGGGAGAGAGGGCGGCGGGGGGAAGTGGACCCGGGGGGGGGGTGGAAAAGGCGGCGGGGGGGGGGAGGGAGAGGGCGGCGGGGGGAGGGGAAAAAGGCGGGGGGGGGGGGAAGAAGGGCGGGGGGGGGGAAAGAGGGGGGGCCCTGGGGAAGGGGGCGGCCCCGGGGGAGAGAGGCGGCGCACGGGGGGGGGGAGGGGAGGGGGGCGGCCGGGGAGGAGGGGGCCGGGGCAACGGGGGGGGAGGCTGGGGGGGGGGGGGCCGGGGGGGGGACGGCCCCCCCGGGGGAGAGGGGGAAACGGGGGGGGGCCCGGGGGGGGGAGACCGGCGGGGGGGGGGGGGGAAGGCGGGGGGGGGGGGGGGGACGGGGGGGGGCCGGGGGGGGAGAGGGCGGGGGGGGGGGGGGGGGGGGGGGGGGGGGGGAGAGGCGGGGGGGGCCGGGGGGGGACGGCGGGGGGGGGGGCGGGAGCGGGCGGAGGGGGGGAAGGGGGGCCACCTTAAATTTTATTTTTCCCCACCTGCTACAACCCCTTTACATTGAAGGGGTTTACACAATTTTCTAAAATCCTTTGGCCCTAAATTTCCTCCTCCTTTCAAGATTTTCAGTCGGAAATTCCAAAACTTTGCGGGTTCCATCGGGGGCCTGGGCGAGGATTTCTCACAGTGGGGTTTGCACAGTTTGATTCTGGCCTAGATAATCCCCTACAAGGTAAACACATCTGCAGAACAAGTCTTCCCTTTTGGGTTTTCTTTAAAAATGAAATCAGTAAACAGGGGGCTCGGGGATTAAAAAAGGGCTGCAATTTTACACCTCCAATAGGAGACTGCAGAGTGTTTCTTTTTCTACGGCCCTTTAGGGGGGCGGTCCCCCACTAAAACCCAAATGTTTAAAAATGTACCCCAAACGGGAGGACACCTCTAAACTTTTTGATTTTTCATGGGGTTCTACACAGTATTTCATACTTGGTTTGGCCTCAGAGTGACCCAAAGGATTTCCTCATGGCGCCTGTCAGGTTAGAGACGCTGGGCCTTCCTGTAGAACCTCCCACAGCCTAAACAGGAAATGGGCACCTGAAGCTGTAGACCCACCCACGGCCCAAAAAATGGGGGCCCCAGCTGGCTTTTGTGTGCATGGGGGGGAAAAAAAAACCCTTTACAGGGGCCCCGCCCAATGGGTTGGGGATTTTTTCTAGGAAAACGCAAACAAAGGGAAAATTAAGACTATGGGGTGACAAAAAGCTTTTTAGATTGGGCGCAATTTTTAGCAAAACCCTTTAGTGTAAAAATCAAAAAAAGGGTTTTCCCGCCTCAGGGTGCAAAACACAATTTCTCCCTTTTACTGACAACAAGCGAATCTTGAAAAAAAAGTGAGGAAATGAAGCAAAAATGGGTAAAAATTGCAAACTTAAAGGGGGTTTTCTCACTTCATTGATTCATTTTTCCTCATCCTTTTTCTTGGGTTTTATTTTGAAATTTTGTGGGTTTTTACTGGGGTTTTACTAGGGGGTTTCAGTAGAAGCAGGTTTTGAGCTAAAAGCAACCAGGGGCTGGGAGCCCAAACGGAAGATGAACAGGGGTTTTAGCTATAGCAACCAGTTTCTCAGCCTATCAGAAGAGATTGAACAGGGCTGTAGCTATAGAACCGTGCTACAGCCCATCAAAGGGGTTGGGAAAAGGGCTGTAGCTAAAGCACCAGTGCCAGCCCCCCCCAGGAAAAAGAAAAAGGTCTGTACTATGCAACCAGGGGTTGGACCAAACAGAAGGTATTTAAAAAAGGTCTGTAGCTATACAACCAGGCCCCAGCCAAACAGGAAAAAGAACGGTCTTAGTATAAACAACCAATGACGCCCATCAGGAGAAATTAAAAAGGTCTGTTTGTTTAGAAAACCCCCACTGCAGAAAAGGGGAAGAACCGAACCCGGTCTGTAGCAAAAGGAAAACCAGCCCCCCCCCCCCGCCCTGCCGCCTATCAGAAAATTTATCGGTCTGTAGCTATACAACCTCCGGCCCGCTTCCCGAAGATTGGAATGGGCTTTTAGCGTATTCAACCCAGTGGGCCCTGCAGGCGGTTAATCCGAGGGAAAAAAAGAAAAGGGCCCTTTGCTATACGAACCCGAGGTGCTGATCCCCCCCAGACAAGAGGGGGTAAACTAGGGGTAGGGGGCTTTTTATTTCCCCTTTTGAGAAAAACCCCCTTTTAAACTTTTCACGGAAAAAGGAAAAGCCCTTTAAACATGGCCAAAAGGGGAACACAAAGGGGACCCGGTCAGGTCAAACAGGGGCTTTACCCCGGTTCATGCCGGGGACTTTGTTCAACCCCCCTCCCCTATGGGAAAGGGAAGCCTTTAACCCCCAAACTTCCCGAACCTTTTTCCTTTTTTACCTCCTTGTCCCCTCAGGGCTCCGTGGCCAGGCCCTGACCCCCCCGCACCTTTTTCCTTAAAGACAAAATTCCAAAACAACCCCGCTTTCTTATTAAAAAACCCCAAACAAAGGGGGAAATTCTCATATTCCGCTGCTATTTTGGGGAATGACAAAACCCCGCGCAAAAGTGTCGGGAATTTTTTAAGATAAACGGAAAAAAAAAAAAAAAAAAATCAACCCTTTTTAAAACCCCTGCGCCCGGAGCTCCGCCGCCTCGGGCCCCCGGCCCGAGGGGCGTTAACCCCCGGTTTTTTTTTAACCCTTATATTTTTTTCTGTTAATTAAACAATAATCAGAACCGGGGAAAAAACCCCCGGGGGAAAGCGATGGGGTTTCCTTTGCCAATTTGGGAAAAGCGGGGACGGAATTAACCCTTTTCAACTTTGGGGGAGGGTGTTACAAAGGGGAAAGTTCTCACAAAACCCGACCCCCGGCAGGAAAGGGCAAGAGGGTTTGGGGGCGATCCCCTCTGCGGGAAGCATAGCGCTGTTTTCCCCGGGCTGAAGGCCCCGGGTTTCCCAAAGGTTTCACTAAACCCACAGGGTTTTCAGGCAACGCCCCTACAACAAAAACTGACCAGGTTTTTCCCGGGGGATCCCCATGAAACCCAAGGGAAAGGGGGCCCGGGTCATCCCAGGGGGAAACAAACAGAATTTTTTTTTCCCTTTCTTTTTTTTTAAAAACAGGTGAAAACCTCTACTTAAAAGGGATTGTTAAATTTTTTAAGAGGGTTGTAAATTTTTTACTTTCTAACTTAAAAGGGATTTTCACTTTTTTTTGAGGGGGAATTCCTCTACTTAAAAGGGGTTTTTCACTTTTAAAAAAGGGGTTTTATTTTTCTTAAAGGGGTTGTTTTCCCCCTTTAAATGAGGGGAATTCATTCCCTTAAAAAGGGTTTTCACCTTTTTAAAAAAGGTGAAAATTTCCCCCTCTTTAAAAGGGTTGGGTTTACCTTTTTAAAAAAGGTGGGAATTTAAACTCTTAAAGGGGTTGTTTTACTTTTAAAGAGGGGAATTCATTACAAAAAAGGGTTTTTTCAAATTTTAAAATTAGGTGAATTCATCTACTTTAAAAAAAAATGTTCAATTTTAAAAGAGGGGAAAATTCATTTTACTTAAAGGGGTTGTTCACTTTTTGTTTTTAAAAAGAGGTTGAAAAAAGAAAAATTTATTTAAAGGGGTTGTTTTATTTTAAATTGAGGTGAATTCATTACTTTAAAAGGGTTTTTCTTTTTAAAAAGGGAATTCATCTACTTAAAGGGATTGTTCACTTTTAAACATAGGTGTATTCCCTTTCGTAAAAGATTTTTTTACCTTTTAAAAAAAGCTGAATTCCTCTTTCTTAAAGGGGTTGTTCCCCTTTAAAATTGTAATTCATTACTTTAAAAACACGGGGGTCAAAAGGGGGCTCTTTCCGCTATTTGGGGAAACTTAAAATTCCCCCTCTTTCATTTCCTTTGAACTATACGTGGGGAGATGGGGGTTGTATTTCCCAACACTGGAGGGCCCCATTTTTACACAAACCCGACTTAAAGGATTGTTCACCTTTAAATAAGTGAATTATTAATTTTTTGGGAAATTTTCCCCCTTTTAAAAAGGGGGGGTTTAAACTTTTAAAGGGGGTTTTTCCAAATTTTTAAAAAGATGTGTTTTTATCAAAATTTAAAAAATTTTTCACTTTAAATTTAAATGAAATTTATCTACTTTAAAACCCGGCTTTCCCCAAAAAGGGGGCCCCCCCAAAATGGAGAAAATACAAACTCCCCTTTCCAATTGGGATATTTTAAATTTTAAAACATGGAGGGGTTGTTTGTTTCCCAAAACAGGGGCCCCAGTTTGAGGATTTTGCTTAAACGACATAATGAATTTCCCATTTTAACCCACCCTCAGCCACCAATTATAGTCCTGGAGCCCCTTTGAATAAATACATTTTTTTTTTTTAGGGTTCCCCCAAAAATTTCCCAAAGGGGTTTTCCCCCTCCAAAAGACTTTCCCCCGGGGCCTTTCCCCTTGTTTGAGGGGTTTACAGCGCCCATTTTCGGGAGCCCCAATTTTCCACTGAGGACGGTCCTAAACCCCCGGGGCATGGGAAGGGTTTTTCAGGGAAACCCAGTTTTCATTTTTTACCCGGGGCCGTGCATCGGATTGTCAAAGTCGGTCCTTTCCCCCCGAGCAAACCATCCTGTAAAAGGGGTTTCCTGCAAAACACAAAAAGGGGGAAAACAAATTTTGGTTTATCCCCTTTCCCCGAGGTCGACAGCAGCAAGCCGTGCTCAGTGAGCAAAAATTGGCAGCAAAAAAACCCGCAACTCCCTTTAAAGGGGAAATCCAACATGTTAAAAAAGGGAAAAAAGAACCTTACCCAAAAACACGCTGTTTGATTTTGCTTCCCTTCAGAAAACTAAGAATTTTTACTTTCCCCCTTTACCTTTCTGGGCAGGGGTGGCGACAGTCACTCCCGCCCGGGGGCTTAGCACGGGTGAAGGCCAAAAATTCATTTTTAATTGCCCACTTACAAAAACCTTAACCCTCGGGGTTTCGTTCACATACCTTTTTGGCCGGGAAATATTTTCATCTAAAAACGGCCCTTTAAAACCTCCTTTAAAAGTGCCTTTTTTCAGCAGCTTTCAAGGGGGATTTTTGAGGGTTTTTTAGAAAAGCGGCAGGGGCCCTTAACCATGCGGTTTTTTTTTCTGGGGCATTGAAAAACATTTGTAAGGGTTTTTTTTTTGGGGCGTGAATCCATGTCCAAAAACACACATTTATGGACGAGGTTTCGAACAAGGTTCTGAAGCTCTCCACTGATTCCTATGAGCATTTTCCTTATGGAAAACGCTTTAACCGACACTGAAAAGAAGCATGGAACAGCGTTGTGTGAACTACGAAGCGGTTTTCCATAGTAATCAATGAAAATTAACCTAGGGGCGAATTTTAGCCATTTTTTGGACGAAATTTTTTGGGGGCAGGGAAAACGCTCAAAAACAGCCTTTTTTTGTTTGAAAACACCCTTTTAAAAAAGGGGATTTACTTTGAAAAACCTTTTGGGGCCAACTTGTTCATCCTGTCAGGCGCAAGCACATATTGTACTACATGAAAATTACAGTATTTAGCACTAAAAATTCGCAGTCTCAACCTACAGGCAGGATCTTTTTTTCTACAACCTCAGCATCAGTAATGTCCACCTAAAAGGCACAGCTAGGAATAGGAGCTAGCAGAGCTGAAATGTCCGTCATTTCTGTAGATCGGCCCACACTACGAGACTATGAAGAGTGAAAACAGCCAGATGGGACAACCCCTTTAAGCCGATTTGGATGCTGAGGGGTTGGAGGCGTATTTTAGGCATTTTGGACGATGTTTTAGGTACAGAACACACATCAAAATTAGCCGTGTGAACACACCCTTAATGTTACTGACCTGAAAGCCACCTTGTGTCATCCTGTCAGGTCTGCAGAGCACATATATATGTAGTCACATGAAAGATAAGCGTAACTTAGCAGTTAACCATGTCTTGGCAGTCTGCAAATTTTCCTCTCACACTAGAAGCCCACATTTATAGCCAGACACCCTGAATGGACAAGGTCATTTTTTTCTACAACCACAGCAATGTCCACCTAAAAGGCACAGCTAGGAACAGGAGCTAGCAGAGCTGAAATGTCAGTCACTGCTGTTGACCAGCCCACAGAGACTATGAAGAGTGAAAACAGCCAGATGGGACAACCCCTTTAAGCTGATTTGGATGCTGAGGGGGTGGAGGCATCTTTTAGGCATTTTGGAGAATGTTTTGGGCGCAGAAAACACGTCAAAATCAGCTGTGTAAACAAACCCTTAATGTTACTGACCTGAGAGCAACCTCGCGCAATCCTGTCAAGTCTGCAGAGCACATAAATGTGTAGTTACATGAAAGAGGAGTCATTTTGTCGCCAATGTCTTGGCAGTGTGCACATTTTTCTCTCACACTAGAAGCCCACATTTACAGCCAGACATACAACCTCAGCATCAGTAATGTCCACCTAAAAGGCACAGCTAGAAACAGGAGCTAGCAGAGCTGAAATGTCCGTCATTGCTGTAGCTAGCAGAGCCATAATGTCAGTCATTGCTGTAGACCAGCCCACAGAGACTATGAAGAGTGAAAACAGCGAGACGCGACATCCCCTTTAAGCTGACTTGGATGCTGAGGGGGTGGGGGCATATTTTAGGCATTTTGGCTGATGTTTTGGGTGCAGAAAACACATCAAAATCAGCCGTGTGAACATACCCTTAATGTTACTGACCCGAGAGCAACCTCGCGTCATCCTGCCAGGTCTGCAGAGCACATAAATGTGTAGTTACATGAAAGATAAGTTATTTTGTCGCTAATGTCTTAACAGTGTGCAAGTTTTCCTCTCACACTAGTACCAAGTCCTATCTGTTCCTGGGAAAGCTGGATGATGATCAGTAGAGGAGCTGTCACCGATTATACCTAGAGTGCTAAATGAGCAACCTGCGTAGTTAGATCATCATAAAGAAGTGATAGAAGAGTATACGCAGTCTGTGAAAGCTATGTGCAGAGCATGGTATGAATAGTCGCAGAGCTGCTCTGCTCAGTGTTGTACCGGTGTCTGCGCTGGTTCAGAGGTGACAGCAGCACCTTAACACGAGCCAGCTGGTGACAGGGAGACAAAGGCCAGCGGGAAGTCCTGGGGTTAGTTTATATCTTACAGGAAGACCTGCCACAGTGATCCTGAGCAGCGGCCGCGCACGTTCTGCGCGGGGGAAACATATACAGCATTTTTACCCCCGTCCCTTGTGGGGGAGAAACCTGCGAGGGCACCCCGATCCACATCACCTGGGGGCCCGGGCCCGGCCCCATACTATATAAGGCTAAGTGGGGGGGCCCAACCAAAAAACATTTACAAAAAACACCCGACGCGACCCAGCTTTCCAGGGTCACCCGGAAGGACGTCACAAAACCCCCCAAATTTTTTGGGCAAAATTTTCAGATTGTTTGCAAAACCTTCTGGGAAAAGGCCCCGAGTTTATCCCCAGGGGGGAAATCTATAAGGGAGATGACCTACATAGGACCCCGATGATGGCTGGCCAAAACGCTCGTTTTTGTCCATTTTTGTTGTTTTAATAAACATTTTATTGCCCCCCATTTCACTTAATGTGGAAAACCCTTTTGGGGGGCCCAAAGGAAAATTTTTTTAAAAACTCCTCATTTTTATCTGCCTAAAAAAAAATTAGTCAATGGTGCCGATTGGTTGCTATGACCCCTACCATTGGCCCCTCTTTAGGTTTTACCTATGGGCCATGGGCCAAGTTGCCATGGGCCCGGGCACCATTTTCAGGGGCTATTTTCCCCCTTTTTTCCAGGCTTATGGGGCCTGGGCTCTGAGGTTGCCAAAGGGCTCGATGGGTTGCCCTGGGGCTCTGTTTGTCGCTATAGGCAACACAGTTCATCAATGAGGCCCAGAGTGTTGCCCACAGCAACCAATCAGAGCCCATAGCAACCAGAGCCTAGCTTTCATTTCATGTATTGCTCTGGAAAAATGAAAGCTGAGCTCTGATTGGTCGCTATGGGCAACACAGTTTTCATCAATGTGGCCCAGTGTGTTGCCCACAGCAACCAATCACAGCTCAGCTTTCATTTCTTATACTGCCCTGGAAAAATAAAAGCCAAGCTCTGATTGGTCGCTGTGGGCCATACACTAAGGGCCACATTGATGAAAACTGTGTTGCCCATAGCAACCAACCAGAGCCCATAGCAACCAGACCATTTTCTTTTCTTATGCCTGGAAAAAAATTTTTAAACTATTTTGGGGTTTTATGGGAAAACTTTCCTTCCCCCCGGTTTTTAAAACCTGTGAACATACCTACATTTGGAACAAAACATTGTTGTCTAAAAACAGATGCTGAAAACCCATCCGGATATATGAAAGGTGCACGGCGGCCCCGATACGCTGTAACAAGCACTGCAGCTGTGTCATCTGTCCCACCAGTCAGCAAAGCCGGGCGCTGTATCGTAGCAGGGTTTTCCTAAAAGTCCACTCCCCCCTGTAACGCTCCACTATTAAGCATTTGTGACCCTTCACCATTTCCACGATTTTGCCCGTAGCCACTGTGCCATTTCTGCAGAAAGCAGAGGAGACCCTGCACTAGATCAATGCTCCCCATTAGATGAAGCCTTCGCCTCAGGTCCCCATCAGGCGGCACAGATGACAGATCACATCCTCAGGCCTCCTGAAAGGCCTTCGGGGCCCTTTGTATCCATCCCTGTCTCAGGTTACCTGACCCTGGGGGCTGTGCAGGCTACATGTGGGTATCTGCTCCCCCCACCATAGCGGTGGATTGTAATGTACAACACAATGGAGGCCTGCATGTCCTGAGCTGACAGATAGCTGTAAACACTGCAGAGCGTCGCACCTGACAGCTCCGCTGCTGGCTGTCTGTCTGCGGTTCTCCGATAGATTGCAGTATTATTTATACCTGTCACCAGGTGGTCGGGGCCCATCTCACTTTGTTATGGAACATCGCAACTTTTCGTAGGAAATAAGTGTGTGGCTATCGATGTGGCGGTAATATTTATACCTTCAGTTATTGCTCCTTATGCTGCTGCTCTAGTCCTTTTTCTTGATGCTTTGGCCTCATCTCATTTTACTATGGAGCCCTATAGATACTACTTTTTGGGGGGGGTTTATGCGCTCATACTGTTGACGTACATTTGCCGTAAAGTCAGAGGCCGCTTAATATTAAAAGATATTACACGTCCCAGAGCCACGGAGGTAAAGAAGCAGGAGCCGAAGCCGATCTGTCAGCCCCAACCCCACACAAGACAACCCAATGGAGTTGCTGCCGATACAATGCACCCAGGCTAGGGTTACAGTGCCATCTGGCTAGCAGCGGGGCCAGCGTCCTAGTGCTATATAGAAAGGGCCTTACGTATGAGAACTGTCTGGTAGTAAGACGGTCTTTACTGCCCATAGCAAACTGACCAGGGCCCACAGCAATCAACCACAGCTCAGCTTTCATTTCATATAGTGCTCTGGAACAATCAAAGATGTGCCCCAATCGGTCAGTCGCTATGGGCAACAAGCCAAAAAACAAAATATGGTTAGCACATCCATTCTGAAGAATAAATGTATAGGTGCACGCTGGTGTGGCAGCGCCAAGGGGGTCGGTGGCTAGTGGCGCCCCAAAGGGGTCGGCGGCTAGTGGCGCCCCAAGCAGGTCGGCGGCTAGTTGCTCCAAATCGGTCACTATAGGCAACAAGTCAAAAAACAAAATATGGTCAGCACATCCATTTTGAAGAATAAATGTATAGGTGCACAAAATTCTTATGCCCTTTTTGACCGTTTGTACATGGGGAGGTGGCTGCCCCCATCTTGGTTTTTGCACTCCACCCATCTGCAAATGTTCCTTAATCCGATCAGGTTACAGCTGGACTCTTCTCCCCCTGAAATGTGGAGGTCTGAACAGACACCGAGAGAGGTAAAATGTCAGAGTAGGTTCCCATCTGTACTGAGGTCACCTTGTCGCGGTAGGTGGGCTTTTACAGTTTTGATCAAAATGTGCACCAAGAACCTCAAAATTTCATAAATTCCAAAGTAGCAGAAATGCTTTTCCAAAAAATTCCTATGTCCCCTTTGACCGTTTCTTAGTGCCTATAGAGCGCTGCTGTTATTGTGCTGTGTTTGCTATGGTCAACAAGGCCGGCCTTACTGCTAGACAGTTTTCATACATAAGTCTTAAAAAATCCAAAATCCCACTCCCTTTTCAGCCCCAATGGTTTGGTCGGTCACACACGGCAATTATTGGAGGTTTTTTTTATGCAATGATGTAGCCTGAACCCTGACCTCCTCCAGCCCAGCAGGTTTATGAGGAGACGACAAGCGTCCCCAGCAGGTGACACACGAGGTGCGCAGAGGGAGCGGTGACAGCGTTTATTAGCATCATGAAATGCCCCATTAATGCTCCGGGAACAATTACGAGGCCGGGAACATATATTGGACGGGAGCTTCATCACCGCCGATAATAGGTCACCGCGTCACAATACAAAAGGGCTCCAACTCCTACAGCCCGGCCACAGCTGAGCACTATACTGGACAATGAGCAGGGGCCCTCCTGATACACTGTAACAAACACTCAGCACCAGCGAGGCTTGTGCTGCTGAAGGGTTTAGCTCACAGCACATTGTCTATCATACATATTAAATGAGTGTTCCCACCATAGACTGTGATGGCATGTCGACAAGATGCTCCATCAGGGAATGAAAGGTGCAGGCCGGCGTGTGAGGTCAGCGTACACTGTAACGACAGGGCGGCGCGTGTGGACGGAGCGGTCAGCGTACACTGTAACGACAGGCCGGCGTGCCGTGACAGAGCTCCAGCGGACACTGTAACGACACGAGCCCGGCGTGCGTGCGACGACGAGTTCGCGCCGCAGCGTACACTGTAACGACAGGCCGGCGTGCGTGGACGGAGCGGTCAGTCGTACAACGTAGAACGTCATGGCCGGCGTGTGTGTTCGGAGCGGTCAGCGTACACTGTAACGTCAGGCCGGCGTGTGTGGACGGAGCGGTCAGCGACACTAACGCAGGCGGCGTGGTGGACGGTCAGCGTACACTGTAACGCAGGCCGCGCGTGTGGACGGAGCGGTCAGCGTACACTGTAACGACAGGCCGGCGCTGTGTGGACGGAGCGGTCACGTACACTGTAACGACAGGCCGCGCGTGTGACGAAGCGGTCACTGTACACTGTAACGACAGGCCGGCACGTGTGGACGGAGCGGTCACTGTACACTGTAACGACAGGCCGGCATGTGTGGACAGAGCGGTCACTGTACACTGTAACGACAGGCCGGCGCGTGTGGACGGAGCGGTCCGCGTACACTAACGACAGTCCCGCGCGAGTGGACGGAGAGGTCCGCGTACACTAACGACAGGCCGGCGCGTGTGGACGGAGCGGTCAGCGGTCACTGTAACGACTGGCCGGCGTGCGTGGTCGGAGCGGTCAGCGTACACTGTAACGACAGGCCGGCGTGCGTGGACGGAGCGGTCAGCGTACACTGTAACGTCAGGCCGGCGTGTGTGGACAGCGCGGTCAGTGGACACTGTAGCGACAGGCCGGCGTGTGTGGACGGAGCGGTCAGAATACACTGTAACGACAGGCCGGCGCGTGTGGACGGAGCGGTCACTGTTCACTGTAACGACAGGCCGGCGCGTGTGGACAGAGCGGTCACTGTACACTGTAACGACAGGCCGGCGCGTGTGGACGGAGCGTCACGTACACTGTAACGACAGGCCGGCGCGTGTGGACGGAGCGGTCCGCGTACACTGTAACGACAGGCCGGCGCGTGTGGACGGAGCGGTCCGCGTACACTGTAACGACAGGCCGGCGCGTGTGGACGGAGCGGTCCGCGTACACTGTAACGACAGGCCGGCGCGTGTGGACGGAGCGGTCACTATACACTGTAACGACAGGCCGGCGCGTGTGGACGGAGCGGTCACTGTACACTGTAACGACAGGCCGGCGCGTGTGGACGGAGCGGTCACTGTACACTGTAACGACAGGCCGGCGTGTGTGGACGGAGCGGTCACTGTACACTGTAACGACAGGCCGGCGCGTGTGGACGGAGCGGTCACTATACACTTAACCGACAGGCCGGCGCGTGTGGACGGAGCGGTCCGCACACTGTAAACACGCCCAGACCGAGCGAGGACCGCACCGTGTGAGTGACGTGAAGCCGCTCACTGTACTAGGCGTAACGACACAACCTTCACGCTTGCCGAGAGCTCGCGTACACGAAAACAGATCAGCCTGGCTGAGGCTTGACGAGCGTCCCGCCTGACGACAGGCCGGGCCCCCCCCCCCCCCCCCCCCCCCCCCCCCCCCCCCCCCCCCCCCCCCCCCCCCCCCCCCCCCCGCCCCCCCACCCCCCCCCCCCCCCCCCCCCCCCTCCCCCCCCCCCGCCCCCCCCCCCCCCCCCCCCCCCCGCCCCCCCCCCCGCCGCCCCCCCCCCCCCCCCCCCCCCCAAAAAAAACAAAAAAACCCAAAACAACAAAAAAAAAAAAAAAAAAACAAAAAAAAAAAAAAAAAAAAACAAACAAAAACAAAAAAAAAAAAAAAAAAATTAAAAAAAAAAATAAAAAAAAAAAAAAAAAAAAAAAAAAAAAACAAAGCCACCCGGGCCCCCCGCCTGACACAGCGCCCCGGGGGCCGGCGCCCCCCCCCAGGGGGGGGGGGGTTGGGGGGGGGGGGGGGGGGGGGGGGGGGGCCGGGCCGCGACCCCCAAAACACAGCACGACCGAATGGAACCAACCAATAACAGAGGAGCCATCATATCACGACGGAGCTCCATAGTGAGAGTTGAAGCGGGGCTCAACACCCCTGTTGGACCAACTCCCCTCCAGGGGGACCCTGCAAGTGACTACCCCTCTTGATGTGCTCTAAGGACACTGCGCCACAGCAGAGGGTCAGGCAAGGGGGAGTCCAAACACAGGCGCCAGCAGGAGCTCAGTCACCGGTGACGGGTGCTGGCCGTGTATTAGAGTGGACACCCATGATTGGGAAGGAAGCACCCGGGTGTTTGACCATGGCAGCAGAGGGTTAGACACCTGTGCCAGAGACACAGCAGCAGGGACAGATCGGGTCCTGATCCAGAAGGAGCAGCAACGCCAACACAGGCCCCGGGACAAAACGCCATCTTGGAAACCAAAACCCGAACAAAACCTCAACAATCCTTGTTCAGCAGAAACACGGGCACCCCCCGCCCGGCGCCCCCGCCCGCACACGGCCACAGCTCCGCTCCTGCACACACGGGCCACGGCTCCGCTCCTGCCAACGGCAGGGTCCGCTCCGCACACACGGCCACGGCCCGCTCTGCACACACGGCCGGCTCGCCTGCCAACCGGGCCACGCTCCGCTCCGGCGCCCCGCCCCAAAAGGCCACAGCCGTCTGCACACACGGGCCCGGCTCGCTCCGCGGCCCCCGCCACACACGGCACGTCCGCTACCTGCACAGGAGACACGTGCCACAGCTCCGCTCCGGACGCCCCCGCCCATCCACACGGGCCAACGCTCAACCGGCGGAGCGCCCGCCCTGCACACGGACACAGCTCACACTCCCTGTCACAACACGGGCCACAGCTCCGCTCCGGCGGCCCCCGCCCGCACACGGGCCACAGCTCCGCTCGGCGGCCCCCGCCCGCACACGGGCCACGGCTCCGCTCCGGCGGCCCCCGCCCGCACACGGGCCACGGCTCCGCTCCTGCACACACGGGCCACGGCTCCGCTCCGGCGGCCCCCGCCCGCACACGGGCCACAGCTCCGCTCCGGCGGCCCCCGCCCGCACACGGGCCACAGCTCCGCTCCGCGGCCCCCGGCCCGCACACGGGCCACAGCTCCGCTCCGGCGGCCCCCGCCCGCACACGGGCCACAGCTCCGCTCCCGGCGGCCCCCGCCCACACGGGCCACAGCTCCGCTCCGGCGGCCCCTGCCCACACGGGCCACAGCTCCGCTCCGGCGGCCCCTGCCCACACGGGCCATGGCTCAGCCCTGCCAGGGCTTACGACCCTCCTGCTCTAAGTGCATTGCCTCCATCTATTGTGGTGCAGAGCAGTGGCCTCCAACCTGACACTCTCCAGCACAACTCCTGTCACTCCCTGAATGCTGGGAGTTGTAGTTTCACAACAGCTGAAGGCAGATATCCCGGAGACCTTCCACTGTCCCGTCACTGGGATGTAAACATTTGCCTGGAGACCAGGAATGAGCGAGGACAGCGAGAGCCGAAACAAAGTGACCGCGCTCTGTGCCTCCCGCGCCCCGGAGAATGCAGCCAGGCAGTAAATGCTCCCTGTAGCCAGAGGTGACTCCCCACCCCCACCTGCCGCCTCCAGCCACAGGAGACACCTCATTCATCCGGATACTTCCAGGGGGGAATAAAATCCACAACTGGGGCGCATTGTGTCGGGGATCATCCACAGATTTGTCCCTGCAGTGAAAGCTTCATCTGTGGAATCTGTCTTCTATGAAAGTCCATGGTAAATGCACCGATCTTATACATAAATGTTCCTGCAGTATTTTGATATTTACAATTTTTTTTGTGTTCTAAAGTCGTATCCAATAAATATATTTTACACTGACAAGCAAAAGGGTAACAATGGTTTGAACTTTTGTCTTAAAGGCTCCATATCTCACCATGCACTACATCTTTGTACATGAGGCTACTGTCATTTTTTTTATATACAGTCTCTTACATCTTATACATAAATGTGACCTGCAAGTATTTAGCATCTGCTTATTCTTGCAGTTTTTTTCCGGTAATGCATTGTTACTTTTTTTGCTCCTAAAAAACAAACTTTTTATTATTTTGTTAGTATTTGGGAAATCCACCTTTGGTTTTCAGCTCTGCCGAATCCTTCGGGCTTGGATCAGATTCAAGCACATCTTCCCCAAAATCTGATCCCCAACTTGGATACAAATACAGCTTTTTCTTAAACTCCCCCAAAAGGGTTTTTCCCAAAAGATCAAAGCATTGTTCCCCCTTTTTGTTTTTGTCGTGTCTGTTTGTGCCGAAAATCAAGCCTAGGGGATTTAACCCTTTGATGCCTGGACACTAAATTTTTCCGGTGAAAACACTACGCCCCACAACACACTACAGCAGACTATGCACATCACAGACCAGTACAGGAGAAACACGGCACGACAGCGAATATACGGGGTACGAGACAGAGAAACGGCGGAGCAGCAGGAGCGGCCCCCGACAGCGGATACAAGAGGGGACACGGAGGAGCAGCCCCCGACCGCCAGGGCTGTGGAGTCGGCAAGCCGAAGCTCCGACTCCTCAATTTCCCAAACCCGACTCCCCTCATACTGGGCGCATTTTAGGGTGATAACTTTTACTGTAGTAAAATGGAACATCCGGTTTTTTCACCTTATGATACAAAAATCAACTATTTGGGGAAAAAAACAGACCTGACAAGCAAAAGGTAACAATTTTTTTGTCTTTTTGAACACTTGGGGGGGAAGTTGAAGAAAAACTGTATTTGTACCAAGTCCAGTCTCACCAACTTTTGGGGAGGGTTTTTGAAAAACCCCGGGGAAACAGATTTTGGTGAGGATATGCTTGAATCTGATCCAGAGCCCAAAGGATTCAGGCAGAGCTAAAAACCAAAGGGTTGGATTTACCAAATAAACAAAATAAATAAAAATTTAAACATTTGTTTTTTTAGGGGAAAACATAACAATGAGTTACTAAAAAAACTTGAACTGAGAGATGCAAATACTCAAGCCCAATTTATGTATAAGTGAAAGAGACTGTAATTTTAAAAACGACCCATGTAAAAAAGCTGTAGTGGTTGGTGAGATATGGACCCCTAAAGTCACAAGTTAAAACCCATTTTTACCCTTTTGCTTGCGTGTAAAATTTTTTATTGGATATGATTTTTAGAACACAAAAACATTGTAAATATGAAAAACACTGCGGGAACTTTTGTGGAGTCCCAAAATTTGTTTTTGGGAAATAGATCGCCCCTTCAGACCCTGCATACATCCCTCACATCGCTCATTATTTCCAGGCTAGAGAACGGCCTCTCTAACAAACTGGGTTGGGGGGCAAACGTGACCACAGGGGAAAAACCCTTAACAAGTCGGGGTATAAAGAATTCCTGGGCCACGCTTTTTAGATGAATGGTTATCTTCTACTTTGAAAACAGGTGAAAAATGTTGTGAATCTTTTCCTGGGAGGGGGGGTTTTTTTTCCCGGGGCACGCTTGCCTGCTCCATGTCATCAATTACACTCCCATGGATGGGCAAGAAATGGGGGAGTTAAAATGGCCGCCCTTTTTCCTTTCTCTTTGCACCCAAAACTAACTGGACCAACTTATTATATATTTTGGGAGTCGGTGTCTTTTATGACGCCTCCGACTCCACAGCCCTGGTGACAGCGGATACGAGGGGTTTGGCATCAAAGGAGTTAAATGTTTAAGACGCACTTAACCCATTAGGAGAAAAAAAAACCCTAATGTTGAGCCGCCCCGAGCGGGGACCGAGCCAACATTCCCGGAGTGAGTCACTTGGCAGAGTCTGAGCAGTCAGATTACTGGTTACATCACTGCGCTGGATTACGCTGTTATGTCACCGGCCGGGGCCCACACACAACCACAGGAGCCGAGGGGGCGGCAAAGTCACCCCCCAACCCTAAAGATGGCGAGAAACAACCGGGGGGGCAAGACGGAGCCACCACTGTGACCGGACACCCCCCGCCCCGCGCGATCTACTAATTTTAAGGGGGACTTCCACCCTAAAATGCGGGGGGGGTAATAAGGCGGACCCGCACCCCCTTCTGCTCCCCCAAAAATTTTTTTTTTAAAAAAATATGGCGTAGTTCACACTGTGTAAAGGTCTCCACAGGTTCTATCAGAGCTAAAGCGTAATAGGAGGAGCGGCCGATATCAGTCACATCGGAGGGAAAGGTTTCTGAAGGCTGAACACGGTATGGTCACATTATTATCACCACTTTCAGCATCAGTAGCTCATTAAGTAAGTCTTGTGTGGTGCACGGATGTCACTGCACCTCTGCTAACCCTTGCGTATGGGGCCCCGAGCAGCGGTGTCACTGACCTTGCTAACCCTACTGTGTATGGAGCCTGGAGAAGACGGAGCACGCCCCCTTGCTACCTCACTTGTATGGGGCCCCGGAGCGAGGATGTCACTGCACCTTGCAACCCTACTGTGCATGGGGCCCGGAAAACAACGGATATCACTGCACCTCTGCTAACCCTACACTGTGCAATTGGGCCCGGGGAACGGGTTCACTGCACCTCTGCTAACCCTTGTGTGGGGCCCGGAGAACGGGGTGTACTGCACCCTGCTAACCCTACTGTGTATGTGGGCCCCCGGAGCAGCGGATTCACTGCCCTCTCTAACCCAAATGTGTATGTGCCCTGGACAGACGGATTCACTGCACCTCTGCTAACCCTACTGTGTATGTGCCCTGGAGCGACGGGTGTCACTGCACCTCTGCTAAACCCCACTGTGTAAAGGGCCCCCGGAGCAGAGGTGTCACTGCACCTCTGAAACCCTACTGTGTATGGGCCCCGGAGCAGCGGGTGTCATGCACCTCTGCTAACCCCCCTGTGTATGGGACCCCGAGAGACAGATGTACTGCACCCTGCTAAAATACTGGGTTTTTGGGGCCATAGGCAGACGGATGTCACTGCACCTTGCTAAACCCCATGTGTATGGGGCCCCCGGGGCGCGGATGCACGCACCTCTGCTAACCCACTTTTCAAGGGGGGCCCCGGAGCAACTGATTCATGCCCCCCTGCAACCCTACTGTGTATGGGGGCCCGGGGGAAGGATGTCACCGAAAAATCTGCTAAACCCCACTGTGTAAGGGGCCCCGGACAGAAGGATTCACCGGGAAACCCTGCTAACCCACTGGTAGGGGCCCCCGGGGAGAGGATGTCACCGCACCCTCTAAAACCCACTGTGTATGGGGGGGCCCGAGAGACGGATGTCCTGCACCTCTGCTAACCCTACTGTGTTGGGGCCCCGGAAGAGGATGTCACTGCCCCTCTGCTAACCCTCGTTATGGGGGCCCCGGGGGCAGACGGTGTCACTGCACCTTCTAAACCCCACTGTGGGAAAAAGGGGCCCCGGGGCAAACGGTTTCACTGCACCTCTGCTAACCCTCTTGTATGGGGGGCCCGGACGCGGATGTCACTGCACCTCTGCAACCCTACTCTATGGGCCCCGGAGCAGCGGATGTCATGCACCTCTGTAACCCTACCTGTTGGGGGCCCCCCGGGGCAACGGAGTCCGCCCCTGCTAAACCCCACCCCTTTATGGGGCCCCCGGGCAGACAGATGTCACTGCACCTCTCTAACCCCACTGTGTATGGGGCCCCAGCAGGGGTGTCACGCCCTTTTGCTAACTCTACTGTGTAAAGGGGCCCCGGAGCAACGGATGTCACTGCACCTCTGCTAACCCTATGGTAGGGGGGGCCAGAAAACAACGGATGTCACTGGGACCTCTCTAATATTCTTTTTTGGTCATGACAATTGGGGTCCCCTGCATATCAGGCTGGGCATTATAACAGGGGCCTCCCTTTTCAAAAAAAAATGCTTTTAACCCCTTTTTTGGGTAAAATCTATTTAGGTAATGACAATGATTGCTTTAGTGTCCTCTCAACAGGGATTGATAGGACTAGACCATTAGGCAATGACCCGCAGTATCTTTTTCTGCACTTAAGGTGAGAGGCACAACCCAAAGGCCGGGACACTGTGAGGATTCAGATCAGAACAGTGACCGCGCTTGGTGCAGTGAATAAGAACCCACAGTGTGAATGGAGTCCAGCTCTGGAGGTGAATGCGCCACTGGATTCCTATGGAACTCGCACAGTGCAATGTATATATAGGATGAGGTCAGTATGGGCCGCGCCGTCCCCGCCCCCCAAGGCACCATGGGCCGCGCCGTCCGTGCCGGACATCTTGGCTCTGGGTAGTGAGTAGTACTGCTGCTGTATATAGCATTACATGTGCTGGCAGGCTGTGCAGGGGATGACTGACGCTGTGCACACACACCCCGTATCCACCATCTAATCCTGTGCCCTGATATTCCAGATCCATCACCAGGAGAGCTGCCTAAATAAACACAGGCCCTACCGCAGAGCTCCCGCCGGCCTCTATGGAACCACACGTCCCAGCATGCCGCCCTCCGCAGCTCTCTACCAGGCCACATGACCAGCACCGTGCATCCTCCCAGCAAACAGGAGGCGGCGACAGCAGCAGAGGCGCTCCCAAAATAATCGGCCAGACCAAGGGCGAGCCGCCGGGACCCGCAGGAAGAACAACAAAGCGGCCGTGTCAGGCTCCCACAGAGGGGGCTGCTTCCTGCTCGTCTATGGAAGAGGAGACCCCGATGGGAGTAGTTGTACTAAAATACAAACATCTTCTCCCCCCTCATTTGAGTTGATGATGACATCAGATACGACGGGGACGGCCCCCAAACTTTTGGCGGCATCACAGGTGTGCGGCGATCCGTCCCCTGGGGAGATGTAACCAGAGCTGTGGAGTCGGCAAGCCGAAGCTCCGACTCCGACTCCTCAATTTCCCAAACCCCCGACTCCTGACTTTCCCTCATACACGGCGCATGTGTAAGTGATAACTTTACTGTAGTAAAATGGTCCCATCAGGCTGTTTATCACCTATGATTACAATAATCAAGCTATTTAGGTAGAATAACACTGACAAGCAAAACGGTTAACAATGTTTTTATCTTTTGAACACTTTGGGAAGAGTTGAAGAAAAAGCTGTATTTTGGGATCCAAGTCCCGTCTGCACCAAATTGGGGGTGGTGTAGAAGAGACCTGGGATCAAAATTTTGATCAGGAATGCATGAATCTGATTCAGAGCCCCGAAAGATTCAGGCAGAGCTGAAAACCAAAATGGGGGATTTCCCAAATACTAACAAAATAATAAAAATTAACATTTTGATTTTTAGGGGCAAAACAGTAACAATGCAGTTACAGTAAAAAATCTGCAGAACTAAACAGATGCTAAATACTTGCAAGTCACATTTATGTATAAGATAGTAAGATGACTGTATATAAAATTACAGTAGCCTCATGTACAAAAACTGTAGTGGATGGAGAGATATGGAGCCCGAAAGTCACAAGTTCAAAAATTGTTACCCTTTGTTTTCGTGTAAAAATTTT
>JAODAL010057564.1:0-22606 GCA_025379985.1 Phyllomedusa bahiana
ATAGTTTTGGAAAGCTCTTATTAAAAGACGGCAAAAACACAGCAATTCTCAAATCCCTCTAAAACAAAACAAAATTGCTGGGTTTAAAAATTTTAAATGCAAGGGGGTCTCTATCACAAAAACCCGGACGGGGAAAAGTGCAAAAAACACGTATCTGTTTTGTTTTTTTGTATAATACACGGTATTTTTTGCACCTTTTCAATTCCCCTTGGTGAAATATAAAATTGCTGTTTTTTTAGATTTACGTGCAAGCGCGCAATGAAAAAGCGTATGCGCCAAAGACAAAAAAAATAAACCCCGTTATGTTTTTTGTATAACCCCACCCGTATTTTTTTCACCTTTTAATTCACCTGTGTGGGCTATAAAATTGCTGTTAAAGATTACGTGCAAGCTGCAACAATGAAAAAAAGCTGGGAGTGCCCAAAGTCCCCAAAAAAAAGTATCTGTTTGTTTTCGTATAAACACGGGATTTTTTGCACCTTTTTTAATTCACCCCGTGGGGACAAAAAATTTCTGTTTTCAGATTTACGTGTAAAGCTGCGTCAATGAACAAAACTTTAGTGCGCCAAAGTTTAAAAAAAACTTTTCTGAAATGTATTCGAAAAATTTAAAAGGGATTTTTTGAAAAAGGCCCCCAAAAAATCAATTTTCAAAAACCCGTGGGGTGCAAAAAAATAGCAAGTATTCCAATTTTTTAAAGGGGGCAAGGTGCCCCAAATTTTTTCCAAAAGCTTAAAAATGGCCGCCCCCCGTGGAAAAAACACGTATTTTGAAAATTTTTCGGAAAAAAAAAAGGGATTTTTTTGGGACCTATCAATTCACCGGGGGATAAAACTTTTCAACACCCCAAAAAATTTCTGGGGAAAAAAATTTTTAAAATTTAACTTGGAAAAAGGTTTTTTTTCCCTCCCCTTTTTCCAAACAAAATTCCAATGGAAAAATGGGCTCAAAAGTGCAAAAAACACGTATCTTAATTAAAAAGGAAAAAAAAAATTTTAAAAGGGGATTTTTTTGGGACCTATCAATTTTAAATGTGTGACTACAAAATTGCTGTATTCAAATTTAACTCAAAGTAATCTATCAACAAAGCTGGCCTGCGCCCAAAATGAAAAAAAACTATCTGAAAAAGTATTCGGATAAAAAAGGTATTTTTGGCACCTATCAATTCACCTGTTGGGGGGACTAAAAAATTGCCCGAAATTTAAATTTAAGTGCAAGGGGCCTCAATGAACAAAGGGGTGTAGTGGGGCCCAAAATTCCCAAAAAAAAGTATCTGTAAATTTTTCGGTTTAAAAAAAAAGGTATTTTTTTGGCACCTATCAATTCACCAGTGGGAACTACACAATTGCTGGATTCAAATTTAACTGCAAGGGGCCTCTTTTAACAAAGCTGGACTGCCCCAAAAATGAAACAAAACCTATCTGAAAGGTATACAAAAATAAAAAGGGATTTTTTTGCACCCAAAAAAACACCCCGCGGTGACGAAAAAATTGCGTTCAAATTTAGTGCAAGGGGCCTCTATCAACAAACGGACCGCCCCAAAAAAAAAAAAAAAAACCTAACTGAAAGGGAAACCGGGTAATAAAATTGGGGGTTTGGGACCTAGCAAAAACAAACCCGCGGGGACACAAAATTGCTGTAATTTAAATTTAAAAATGCAAGGGGGCCTCATCAACAAAACTGGACCGCGCCAAAAAGAAAAAAAAACCTATCTGAAAGGTATAAGAAAAAAAAAATGGAAATTTTTGGGACCTAAAAAAACAAACCCGCGGGGACTACAAAATTTTCTGGATTCAAAATTTTAAAAGGCCCGTTTTGCCTCTATCCAAAAAAGCTGACTGGCCAAAGTGAAAGGTACCCCGAAATTTTACGGATAATAAAAGTGGAGTTTTGCACCTAACAAAAACACCTTTGGGGACACAAAAAATTGGGTGTTTTTTTAAATTTAAGTCAAGGGGCCCCCTATCAAAAAACTGGACGCGCCAAAATGAAAAAACAAAACCCCCCCCCTGAAAGGTATACGGATAAAAAAGTGAAGTTTGGCACCTAACAAATACACCCGGGGGTGGACGACAAAAATTTCTGTATTCAAATTTAAGTGCAAGGTGCCTCTAACAAAAAAAGCTGGACTCCCCCAAAAAAGGGAAAAACCCTACTGAAAGGTATACGGATAAAAAACGGGATTTGTTGCCCCTAAAAAAAACACCTGTGGTGACACAAAAAATTTCTGTATTCAAATTTAAGTGCAAGGTGGGCCCTATCAACAAAGCTGGACTGCGCCAAAATGAAAAAACACCTATCTGAAAGGTAGACAGATAATAAAAGATACTAGAAAAGATCTGTATCCTAATATAAGTTCAGGCTGCCCAACATACAAGTAACATTTCAACAGAAAACTGTTATTAAAAAGCCATTGCAATGCAATGTCTAAACAAAGTCTGGGCTGCACAATATCCAGTATCCTTTAAATAGCTTTTCTGTGTTCGCCCGCGCCCCCCCTCCCCCGCTCTCCCCCGTGACTTTACAGGGCTAGATGCTCCTTTAAAATTCTCAGCCTAAGTACCTAAAATCTGCAAATCTCTAATCTACCTAAGTTCTAATGTTCACAGCTAAAAGCATAGCTGTCTGTGTGAACAAATAGAACAATTTTGCTGAGCTGTTTGCTGAGCTGGTTGCTGAGCTGTTTGGACAGAGACCGAGAGCACGTCCTACTCCTATGAGACACTGACACACTGATCATGAACAGGAAGGGCTGTTCTATGTAAAACGAGGTCATGTGATTTTTCCAGCCACTCACAACCATACACATTCCAGTCATGACGTCGCATACACAGCTTACCCTGCTCTATTCTCTAAGCTGATTTGCTGGCCGCCAAAATGACATTAAGCACTGAAAATGGCGCAATATTAATAGATTATGCACAGATTTTCACTTAAATTATCACGTGATCTAAAAAATCCGATCAACATAAAAACCGTGCCGATTTCAACTTTGTCGATAATAATCACTCAACTCTAGTGGCCACCATTATTTTTCAGCATTGCCTTAAATCTCTTGGACATGTAGTCTAGAGCTTAATTGGTTGCACTGAAATCCTCTTCTACTCCTCCATGACAGAGTTGGTGGATGTTAGAGACCTTGCGCTCCTCCATCTTCAGTTAGAGGATTCCCCACAGATGCTTAACAGGATTTAGGTCAGGAGACATACTTGGCCAGTCCAGCACCTTCACCCTTATTTTCTTTAGCAAGACAGTAGTCATCTTGGAGGTGTGATTGAGGTCATTATCATGTTGGAATATTGCCCTGCAGCCCAGTTTCTCAAGGGATGGGGTCATGCTCTTCTTCAGTATGTCACAGTACATGTTGGCATTTGTGGTTTCCTCAATGAACTGTAGCTCCCACAGCTGGCAGCGCTCATGCAGCCCCAAACCATGACACTCCATCACCATGCTTGACCGTAGGCAAAACACACTTGTTTTTGTACCTCTCACTTTGTTGTTGCCACACAGGGTCAGCTTCATCTGAACAAAATAAGTTTATCTTGGTCTCATTAAACCACAAGACATGGTTCCAAAACCATGAAAATTAGCCCTATTTTTCCCTTCAGAACTGTTTTGCGGGTTTTCCCTTGTGCATCATCCTTTAAAAAATTTATTTCGGGGAAAAACACCCAAATGCAGAACAATTTGATGCAGTGTGCGACGTATAGTCTGAGCACTGACAGGCTGACCCCACACCTCTTTAACCTCTCTCGCAAAGCAGGCAACATCTATATGTCTATTTTGAAAAGACAACCTCTCGATTTGACACTGAGCACATGCTTTCCCAATTTTTTTTTGGTCGACCATTTTGAGGCTTTTTTTCGATGGAACCTGTTTTAATTTAAACTGGGGGGGTAGGCCCTTGACCACGGGTTGCTAAGCCATTTTTCAGGGCGTTGGCAATCTTTTTATCCCAAGGCCATCTTTATGTATACCCAAAAATTTTCCTTTTTTTCAAAATTCCTCCGACATTTCCCTTTGCCAAATGGTGCCATTTTTAAAACTTCCGGGGGACCATTGAAGATGTGAAAGCAAACCCAAAAATTTAACACACCTTTTCCCCAAATTCCCCCCGAAAATTTTGTAACACTAACGAGTCACTTTACCCCAAGGAAAGGTAAATTTGGCACATTGGGCACAATTTTACTATTTTCACTCATGGCTGTTTGTTGGGTTATTTTGAGAGCATACAAAATGAAACCCTCTTTCAAGCTGTGCACTGAATTTTTTACATTGTTCAAATTTGTCATATCTCAGTGTTTTCCTTTAAAAAATATAATACAATATGAAAAAAAAATGTCAAAAAGTACTCATTTTTGAAAAAAAAGGGGGAAAGAACCTAAGATCATAATATATGAATAAACTATTTAAAAACTAATTTTTAAACAAAAAGAAGGGAAAAAAATTGATAAAAAAGTGTCAGAGCATTTTTAAAATTTCATTTTGGGAAGAAATATTTTTGTGGGTTTTAAAAGCGTTTTACATGGCTATGACATCGACGATAGCCGATAGTGGGCCACCATCGAAAAAGGGTTTTTCAAAAAGTCTAGTCATCAATTTCCCGAGGGCCCAAATTAAAGCAAAGGGGAACAAAAACACCTTAAATTTTTACACCCAAACAGGGCTGGAAAGCTAAATTTAAACACCCCACAAGAGTCAAATGGATTCCCGCTACTTTTTTAAAGGCCAACATTTAAAGGCAATAAAAGCCACAAAAAAAAAGCCCCCAAAACCAATTCACAAACCCTGTCTTGAACCACAGAAAAGCCCCTTTAAAAACCGCATCCCCCAAAAATTTAAAAAAAGTGCCAGAAGGCATATGAAAATAAACCCTCATTTTACTTGAACTGACTTTGGGTTTTTATCCCTGTCCGGGAAAACGCAGAAATTACCCCCAAACCTGCTTTTCCCCCCACTTTTTAAAAGTGCCGGAAAAAGGAGTTTTTAAACCCACCATTTTTTTTTCCCCCGGGGACATTAAATATCCCTGCCCCGGGGCCACAGCAGGCCCCGGGGGCCCCGAAAAACATTTGGGGGGTTTGAACCCAGGTTGGCGTCCTTCATCTAAAAACACGCGGTTTAAAAATGCCCTTTTTTAACGCAGAAACGAAAACTGTCGTGCGAAGCAAGTGCAAAAGGGGAAGGGGTGAGAAATTTCCACCTTTCCCTCATACACTTTTCCCAAAATACCTGGGTAGCCCCTTCCCCCTTCCGAAAGGATGTGGCCCAAATTGACTTCCCCTTGGAAATCTTTTGGTTAACCCCCCCTTTTCCCCCGGGGGCCCTTTATCTTGGCATTCTTTTTTTCTTTTTTACCCCAACGGCTGGGGGAAAGGGTCTCGAACTTTGTCCTTGGGTGCTCCAAAACCCCATGCCTCTAAAAAACCAACATCGGGTCAAGTTTTCCTGTACCTCCCTTGTACTTTTCAAAAGGAATTTTTTTTAAACACTTTTTGTAAAAGAAAAGTTTTTTAGTACTTTAATTTTAGAAAACACATTTTTAAAAACGGATGGAAACCCCCCCATGTCGTTGTTTTTTCCCTTTTTTTAAATTTTAAATTAAATGGGTTTTTCTCAATAAAATTTTCTAGCTATGTTTTAAAGATCTTTAAAAACAAGTCCCTTTTGCAAAAATTTTCCATTAACAGTGGCCTACCGTTTCTGACAGCACCATCTCCCCTTGAGCCACTCCCGGGCCAATTTTAAGAACAAAAAGGGCTGTTAAAACAACATTTTTTTGAAAAAGGGCCTGTATATAGCGCAAAGTCACAGCAAAAAAAGCCTCCAAAAATTCAAAGCATGAAACCCCTTTAGCCAATTTGGACAATTTGAAGAACCAAATTCCCGTTAGAAAACAACATTTTTTTTAAAAAAAAGGGGCCTGTAGTAAAGCTCATGTCAAGCAAAAAGCCCCCCCAAAAATTTTAAAACATGACCCAGGGGCCACTTTTGAAATTGTGAAGGGAAAAAATGTTCTATTAAGAAGTGCCTGTACCGCAGAAGCCATTAAAAACCGTCTGACCCACAGATTAAAAAAGGGCCGGGAAAAAGGGGTCTTTTAAACCCCCATTTTAGTTGAAAATGGACATTGACTAATCTGTCCAGTACCGCAGAATGACCATTAAACCTGTCTGCCCCCCAGATTAAAAAATGCCGGAAAAGAAAATCTTTGAACCCCCATTTTAGTTGAACTGGACATTGACTATTCTGTCCTGTTTCCCCAGAATTACCCTTTAAAACCCGTTTTGACCCACGATTAAAAAGTGCAAGAAAAAAGGGGTTTTGAACCACCATTTTTTTTGAACTGGGCATTGAATTAAACATTTTCCCCGGGGCCCCCGCAGAGCCCCAAAACCCCATACCCCCCCAAATTTAAAAAATGCCTGAAAAAGGAGTCTTTAAACCCCATTTTAGTTGAACGGACTTTGAATATCTGCCTGTACCGCAAAATGCCCACAACCGTCTGACCCAAATTTAAAAAGGCAAAAAAAGAAGTCTTTGAACCACCATTTTTAGTTAACTGGACTTTACTATCTGTCCAGGGCCCGCATGAGCATCAAACCTGCATGACCCCCAGATTTAAAAAGTGCCGGACATAGGAGTCTTTGAACCACCATTTTAGTTGAACTGGACATTGACTATATCTGTCCTGTACCGCAGAATGACCATTAAACCTGTCTGACCCACAGATTAAAAAGTCCCGGGAATAGGAGTCTTTGAACCCCATTTTAGTTGAACTGGACATTGACTATATCGGGTCCTGTACCGCAGAATGACCTTTAAAAACCTGTCCTGACCCACAGATTAAAAAGTGCAAGAAAAGGAGTCTTTGAAGCATCATTTTAGTTGAACTGGACATTAAACTATACCTGTCCCTGTACCACAGCATGACCCCTAAACCTGTTTGACCCACAGATCACAAAGTGGCACCATCACCCTTGAGCCACTCTTGACAATTGTGAAGAACAAATGTCTGTTAGAAACAACATTTTTATAATAGGACCTGTAGTATAGCTGCATGTCACAGCAAGATGCCCCCAAAAATTCAAAATATGACCCATGAGTCACTTTGGACAATTGTGAAGAACAAATTTCTGTTAGAAACAACATTTTTTTATAATAGGACCTGTAGTATAGCTGCATGTCACAGAAAAATCCCTCCAAAAATTCAAAGCTGCCCCTTGAGCCACTTTGGACAATTTGTGAAGAACAAATGTCTGTAGAAACAACATTTTTTATAATAGGACCTGTAGTATAGCTGCATGTCACAGCAAAATGCCCCCTAAATTCAAAACATGACCCATGAGCCACTTTTGACAATTGTGAAGAACAAATGTCTATTAGAAACAACATTTTTTAGAATAGGACCTGTAGTATTGCTGCTTTTCAAAGCAGCATGACCCATAAAATTATAATAATGTCTTATCAGCCACTGTTTAAAAATTGTGAGGAGAAAATGCCATTAAAAGCCACATTTCTTTTCCAAAGGACCATAATTTAATTGCTGTATCTCACAGCAACCTGACCCCCAAAAAAATTTTAAATATGACTTCTCAGCCACTGTTTAAAAATTGTGAGGCAACAGACCCCAAAACCATTGACAATGCGAAAAATTCTAAAGATAAATTGGGTAAATGGAATATGGTTTTGTCACGGAACCTTGGTGTCTGTTACAGTCTCCTCACAGCGAAACCAGCAAAATGAACTGTTGGAACTGAGAATAAAAAATTTGCAGTAAAAAAATGATCATTTTAAAAATAAGTTTTTCAAGAGGGCCATTTCGTTTGGAGGGAATGTGAAGTAGACCAGCAACTAATCGGTGACCTCGGCAATTGGGGCCACAACATCATCAGAGACCATTTCCTGATTCATCTTGATGAATGTCAAACGATCCCACGTTATCTGTGGAAAGGGCGTATGCGTTTGTCTTAATGACTCCTCCGGCTGTGCTGAAGGTCCGCTCAGATATGACGCTGGCTGCTGGGCAGGACAACACCTCTATGGCGTGGGGAGCCAGCTTGGGCCATTCATCCATTTTGGATACCCAGAAGTCTATTGGGTCCGGAACACATACAAAAACATCGGTGTTGAGACGCAGATAGTCGTGCACCATGATCTTAAGCTGGTCTCTGGGTGTTGTATGTTTGCCCTGCATTGCATGCGTTGGTGAGGTGGTAAATAAAGATTGCCAGAGGTCACCCATTAGGCTTCTGCTACCTTGCCTGCTGCTGCTGCTGCTGCCACTACGGCTACTTGGCACTCTGCTGCTGTCATGTCGCTGGCGTTGTTCCACCGTGACATTTGAAGAACGTGAAGCAGACGCAACAGATGTCTCCAGTTGATCAATCAGCAAGGTCTCCATTTCCTGCATTTTACTCTCTATTTGGGTGGGTGGAAGGAAAGTGCTGAGTTTTGTTTTGAAACCGGGATCCAGGAGGGTGCCACCCAGTAACTGTGTTCATTTTGATGGCCCTTAAGCGAGGATCATGTTGGAGGAAATGGAGCATCCAAGCACTAGTGAGAGTGGAGCCTTGATATCCCAAGCCTCTGGGTTGAGGGGCACTAGCAAACTGATCTTCCTCATCTTTCCCCCTCCGCCTCAAATTCGCGCCCAACCTCTGTCCAAGGCTGGGACGTCGGTAACATCGGTGTCTAGGAATGCCTCCTCCTCCTCCGATGCCTCCGGCACAGCTTCAACACAGCCCTGACTTGCCTGAGATGATGCACCCTGACGAGCTGATGGCCACCTTGCACTAAGCTCTGGACCCCTAAAACACGCATAATTGAACGGGTTTTGCCCTCCAATCGGCCGTCGAGCCAGCGACTGACCGATGAAATTGTGAAAACTGTCGGCCTTGTGAATTGGACGGAGAGAAGGCTCCGTGTCCCGCATCTCGTGTCCGTCTCTCATCAGTCGCTGGAGGGACATGTTGGTTCGATCTGTGTACAACGATCGATTCCGGAACTAAGTCACCACAAATGCTCATGCTGAACAAAGGCTTCTGTCGCAATGAACCATTTGGTGCTTCTTCAAAACTGGCAAGGATGGTGCTGGAGTCTTCTTTCATCTAGCCTCAACACTCTCGGTTGGCTCAACCACCCCGAGAGTCCGCATCCGTGCTTGTCAGGCCTATGTGTCACTTCGTACTGTGTTTAATGGCATTGCGCTGCTGCACAATCAATTGACTAACATGTGGACGGGTGGAATTCCAGCCGTGTCTGCCACGTCAACAATGAGACGGTTTGACAGGGAGGGCAAGTGCTGACGCGCACACAGCCAGGCTTGGGACGAACAAGGGGTGACGAATGGCGGAAGTACGAACTGAAGACCTCGAGCCTTCTTCAGCAGGCGTCCCGACCCGGGTTCTAGCTCTTTAGAAATTTCCTGGTCGACCAGGTTCATGACATGTGCCAGGCTAAAGGGACTGTGCTCCAGCTACCGCATCTTAAGGCGCGGCTCCAGCAGATTTCGCTCCGTTTACCACCTTGCCTGAGCAATACCACCCTTGCCTGGCCATGGTTTTGTCACCAGCCCGCGTTCTGGTCTCGTGAGGGAGAGACCATGTCTCTACAGCTCCCTGACCTGTGTGGGGACAAGGCTCAGCAGCAGGCCCGGGTGAGCGTGGGCTGGCGCCCCCTCTCCTCTTGGTGGCCGGGGGGTGGCGGGTCAAGGCTTGTAGCGACCTGCGCACTGCGCGGCTGGGGCGAAGCGTCATCCCCAATGTGTCCAAGGGGCGGTGCAAGAGGCGCGGGCGCGCGTCCGCAGTCCACGCGTCATTCGTGCTGACGACCTTAGGGCCAGCGGAGAGGCCACGCGCCCCGGGCGGCTCCCTCCGCCGCGGTTCTGGCTCAACGTTAGATTTCCCGGGCTTGCTCCAGCAGTCATTTCGTCCCGTGCGGGTATCCCAGGCGCTGTGGCGACGCCGCGTGCGAACTCTTTGCCTGCTTTCGAGCTGCTGCCGCCGCGCCGGGGGGGTCGCCCGGCCCGGACGGCGTCTGCGGGGGCGAGGGCGGTCTCCAAGACAGAGATTAATTTCACAAAACGGACTTGGTTTCTCTGGGCACGTGTATTTTGTGATTTTCTGACCGGCCAACCAGAGGGACCTTGGGGGAAAGAAGCCCTGCAACCATCCCTGCGGTTTGAAGAGCGTGCGCCGAGCATGGAGAGCACACCGTCACCCCAGACGACATCACCCAGCTCACCCAGTGAGCTGTCACAGAGATGTAGCCGCCTTGGCCGTGCTTATTCTAGTCATGTGTCGGTGGTGAGATGGACTTTTCCGGTCCACAGATGCAGACACATGCGCTGAAATTTTAGATGACACGTGGGCTGGCCCAGGGCAGAGGGACGGCTTTTTTCTGGCAAAGATTTGCCTGCTCGGCATCGGGTATTGGGGGGCATGGATTGGAGCCACGTGGTGTAACCCATCTCGTGTCCACCAGACGGAAAGGACATTTCCAAAGGCAAAAGCCTGGCAATGCCGACATTCAGGCTTTATTGGCTTTGGGATGGTGGATTTGGGTTAAAGTGTTTCCTTATGACCTGTTTCCCAAACCTGATAAGACAGAAGGCTGGCTGCATAGACTGCTAGACTAGGCCGCTGTACGGAGTGCAGGTCATCAACAATGGCGGAAGCGAGTAGGATTGGGTAGGATGGGTCTCTTGGTTGGTGCTGGTGGCACCTTCGGGCGACCAGTCGGAGGCTGAAAGCGGAGGCTGATCCCTGGATCACTGAATCTGAGACACTATGGGCCCAGATGAAGGAAAGCTTGGTGGTGGCGGAGGAGGAGGGAGGCGGAGAAGAGGGTGTGAAAGTGCGTTGGAGGCCGGCGTCGGGTTATGGCCTTTTTTGGCCAAGTAGTTCCCCTCATTTCAACTCATTGCATTCCGCTGCCATGTGACTAGAAATGTTGGTGGTGGTTACAAAAGCCACTTAAGGTTCTTGCCTCTACTTATGGCGTTTCGGCAAAGGCGTGCATATCTACATCTCTGGTCTGTGATGTCAGAGGCTTGCTCAAAAGGCCAGGCCTTGAGCCTAGGTCTGGACCTGTTTGACCGGCGATAAGCGAGAGCTGGGGTTTGCGTGACACGTGCAGGCTGGCGGAATTTTCATATCAGCGGGGATCTTTGCAGAACGCCCTCTCCCTTTTTTTGGCCGGGACCAGTATTGTACACTCCCCATTACCTCCTCCGTCCTCACTTGTAGCGCTCGCATAATGCACATTCTGCGGAAAAGACCTGGATTGGTATCGCAATGTCGCATCTTCCATACATCATCAACACAGGTGACTGGTCTCCTGGAACTTCTGCATCTAAGAAGCTGCGGGCAATACAAGCTAAGAGGGCATGCAAGGCGTTGCAGACCGCAACGGGATTTTTTGTCAACTCGATTGACACGCTTCCTCTTGGTCTCCCTCCTTTAAAGATTGACGGCTACAAACAGATTACATGGTGCACGTCAGAGCAGACACTAAATCATTCTCTTGAGTCTTTTTAACTGCCTCTAGAACCCTCCAACTCGCATTAGTGTCACTAAAAGATGAATCAGATGAGTGTCTTTCGGGACATAATATGGCTTTATCACCAGTTTTGGTGGGTACACGAAGTGTTGACATTTGGCAGCTTCCATGTTGGACATGGATTTGCTGATGACTGTCTGATGACGGACATTTTGTTGTGGCCGCTGACTGGAGAGGGATGAGGAGGTTAAGACTCTGCTGTGATGCACTCGGTCGGTTGCATAACCACTGAAGGACAGATTGGCGACGCTGTTCGTTACTGAGATTCAAGGGCCCTGACCCAGAGATGACAGGCCCTGACTGGTCCTGCAACTGACGATCGCTGGCATGGTGTTGTCGCCACAGAGCACTGGAAGGCCAGCAACCCTTACTATCGTACCTCTACCTCCAATGTGATACCCCCCTCGCTTTCGCTCGCTTATCCACCTGGCATTTAGCTCCATGTTACAGACAAATCTAAAATTTTTGAGATGGTATGGAATAGTTTCTGGAAAGCCTCTTATTAAAAGATGGCAAATAACAGCTATTCGTCAAATCCCTCTATATCAAGAAACAAAATTGCATAGATTTACAAATTAACTGTCAAGGTGTCTTTGAACAAATCTGGAACTGGGCAAAAGGCAACAACACGCTATCTGTTATGCTTTTCGTATTAATTAACGGTATTTTTTGGCACTCCTTTTCAATTCACCTGTGGTGGACTATAGAATTGCTGTTTTAAGTATTTTACGTGGAAGCTGCGTCAATGACAAAGCTGGGTGCGCAAAAGTCAAAAACAACGTTCTGTTATGATTTTCGTATAATACCCGGTATTTTTGCACTTTCATTCACCGTGAGGTGACTTATAGAATTGCTGTTTTAAGATTTACCGATGGTAAGCGGTGAGCTCAATGAACAAAGCTGGGTGCCGCAAAAGTCAAAAAACACGTATCTGTTATCGTTTTCGTATAATACACGGGTTTTTTTGCACCTTTCAAATTCTACCTTTGGTGATATAGAATTGCTGTTTAAGCATTTAAGTGGATGTGTGGGGCAGTTCATGAACAAAGCTGGGTTCTCGCGCCAAACAGTCTAAAAAAACACGTATCTGTTATTGTTTTAGTTACTAATACTACGGTATTTTTTTTGCACCTTACAAATTCAGCCTGTGGTGAATATAACGAATTGCTGTTTTTTTTTGTTAAGTATTTACGTGGAGTGCTGCGTCATGAACAAACTGGGTGTGCAAATGTCAAAAAACACGTATCCTGTTATGTTATTCGTATAATACATGGTTATTTTTGCACCTTTCAATTTACTGTGGTGATATACGAATTGCTGTTTTAAGATTTAGTGGATGCTTGACCGTCAATGAACAAAGTGTGGCGTGCGCAAAATTCCAAAAAACAGTATCTGTTATTGTTTTCGTATAATTACATGGTATTTTTTGTCAACCTTTCATTACCTGTGGTGGATATAGAATGCTGTTTTTAAGATTTTACGTGGATGCTGCGTCTTTCAAATGAACAAAGTGGGTGCGCAAAAGTCAAAAAACACTGTATCTGTTATGTTTTGTATTAATACACGGTATTTTTTGACCTTTCAATTCACCTGTGGTGACTATAGAATTGCTGTTTTAAGGATTTTACGTGGATGCTGGCAATGATCAAAGCTGTGAGGTGCGCAAAAGTCAAAAAACACGTATCTGTTATGTTTTCGTATAATACACGGTATTTTTTGCACCTTTCAATTCTCAACCTGTGGTGACTATAGAATTGCTATTTTAAGATTTTACGTGGATGCTGTGTCAATGACAATGTGGGTGCGCAAAAAGTAAAAAATCAACTGTAGCTGTTATGTTTTCGTATTAATATCACGGTATTTTTGCACCTTTCAATTCACCGTGGTGAAACTATAGAAATTGCTGTTTTAAGATTTACGTGATGCTGCGCAAATGAACAAAAGCTGGGTCGCAACAAGTCAAACAAAAACACGTATCCTGTTACTGTTTTGTATAATACACGGTATTTTTTGCACCTTTCAATTCACCTGTGCCTGACTTTAGAGAATTGCTGTTTTAAGATTTACATGGATGCTGCGTCAGTGAACAAAGGTGGGTGTGCAAAAGTCCAAAAAACACGCTATCTGTTATTGTTTTCGTGATAATATACGGAATTTTTTGCACCTTTCAATTCACCTGTGGTGACTATAGAATTGCTGTTTTAAGATTTACGTGCGATGCTGCGTCAATGAAACAAAAGCTGGTAATGTGCGCAAAAGTCAAAAAACATGTATCTGTTTGTTTTCGTTATAATACACGGTATTTTTTGCACCTTTCATCACCTGCGGTGACTGATTGATTGCTGTTTTAAATGTTACTGTGGAATGCTGCGTCATTGTTGAACAAAGCTGGCGTGCGCAAAAAAGACAAAAATCACGTATCTGTTATGTTTTCGTTATATAATACACGGTATTTTCTTGCACCTTTCATTTAACATGTGGTGACTATAGAATTGCTGTTTTAAGATTTTTCGTGGATGCTGCGTCAATGTACAAGCTGGTGTTGCGCAAAAGTCAAAAAACCACGATATTTTCTTGTTATGTTTTCGTATAATTACACGGTATTTTTTGCACCTTTCAATTACCTGAGGTGACTATAGAATTGCTATTTTAAGATTCTACTTTGGATGCTGTGTCAATGAACAATGCTGGGTGCTAGCAAAAAGTCAAAAAATCACGTATCTGTTATGTTTACGTTTTAATACACGGTATTTTTTTGCACCTTTCTATTCACCTGTGGTGATATAGAATTGCTGTTTAAGATTTACTGCTGGTGCTGCTATCAATTGAACTAAAGCTGGGTGCGCAAAAGTCAAAAAACACGTATCTGTTGTTTTCGTATAATACACGGTATTTTTTGCACCTTTCAATTCACCCTGTGGTGACTTATAGAATTGCTGTTTTAAGATTACTTGGATGACTGCGTCAATGAAACAAAGCTGGGTGCGCAAAAGTCAAAAAAACACGTATCTGTTTATGTTTTCGTATAATACACAGGTATTTTTTTTGCACCGTTCCAATTCACCTGTGGTGACTATAGATTGATGTTTTTTTCGATTTACGTGGATGCTGCGTCAATGAACAAAAAGGCTGGGTGCGCAAAAGTCAAAAACATGTATCTCTTATGTTTTCGTATAATACGGTATTTTTTGCCCTTTTCAATTCCACCTTTGGTGGGACTATAGGTAATGCTGGTTTAGATTACGTGGATGCTGCGTCAATGACAAAGCCTGGGTGCGCAAAAGTCAAAAAACACGTATCTGTTATGTTTTTCGTATAATACCGGTATTTTTGCAACCTTTCAATTCACCTGTGGTGACTATATAATTTTGCTGTTTTAAGATTTACGTGGATGCTGAGATCAAGGAACAAAGCTGGGTGCGCAAAAATGTCAAAAAAAACACGTATCTGTATGTTTTTGTATATACACGGTATTTTTTTGCAACTTTCAATTCACTGTGGTGACTATAGAATTGTGTTTAAGATTTACGTGGATGTGCGTCAATGAACAGTGCTAGGGTGCCGCAAAGTCAAAAAACACGTATCGTTTGTTTCGTATAATACACGGATTTTTTGCACCTTTCAATTCACCTGTGGTGACTATAGAATTGCTGTTTTAAGATTTACGTGAGATTGCTGCGTCAATGAACAAAGTGGGTGCGGCCAAAAGTCAAAAAAAAACACGTATCTGTTATGTTTTCATATAATACACGGTATTTTTTGCAACCTTTCAATTTACCTGTGGTGACTATGAATTCTGTTTTAATTTCGTGGAGCTGCATCAAGAAAAAAGCGGGGTGCCAAAAGTCAAAAAACACTATCTGTTAGTTTTGTATGATCCCGGGTATTTTGGCAACAAAACAACCTGTGCTACTACAAGATTGCTGGTTGTATTTTAACTGAAAGGTGGATATATCAACACAGGTAAGGGGTAAATTGAAAAGAACACCTATCTAAAATGAAACTGATAAAAAAAAGTGGATTTTGCACTAACAAAGAGACCTAGTTACTAGAAGTTTGGGTATCCAATTTAAAATTCGGTGCCCAATTCCAGGAAATATTTCAATAGCAAATGTTAAATAAAAAAGAACGCGTGAATACTACACAAGTCTTGGTGAATTTACCCAGTTTTTTATAGATGGCTTGTCTGTGTTCGCCCGCCCCCCCCCCCGCTCCCCCCGTATTTCGCGGTAGTGCTGCTTTAAAATTCTCTAGCTAACTTAAAAAAAATCTTCAAAACTTAATCTAACTAAATTGGAAGGATCCCAAAACTAATAGTAGAGGTTTCTCGTGAGAAAAAGATAATTTCGCTGAGCTGTTTGGCCAAGGCAGAGCGCCGTCCTTTCCATTGAGTGAAGATTAAGGGAAAGGGAAGGGTTTCTATTTTTAAAACGAGGTCATGGATTTTCCCGCAAACGCAACCTCAATCCCAGCATGACGGCCAAACATCTCAACCCCGCCTATTCTGTAATTGATTTGCTGGCCCCCCAAAAAGAAGGAAGCGCCGAAAAAAGGGGCGTCTTAATAGATGATCACAGATTTTAACCTTAATTTTTCCTGATCTGAAAATTTCGATCACCTAAAAAAACCCTTTCCCATTTTAATTTGTCGATAAAAAAACGTCAACCGACGTAAAACTGACATGACATGACAGTAAAATCAGGCCATATATCCTGCTGATGTACCTCTGCCTGAGTCTAAAGAGCTGGCTGATGAACTAGCCCAACTCGCCCATGGTGTTTGGGTTATCGTGGATACCTTTTCTAAAATTTCACACTTTGTTCCATTGCCTAGTCTTCCCTCTGCTACTGAAATGGCCTCTCACCTCTTCAAGAACATCTTCTGCCTGTATTGACTACCTCTGCATATACACCGGCCACTTTATTAGGTACACCTGTCCAACTGCTTGTTAACACTTAATTTCTAATCAGCCAATCACATGGCGGCAACTCAGTGCATTTAGGCATGTAGACATGGTCAAGACAATCTCCTGCAGTTCATACTGAGCATCAGTATGGGGAAGAAAGGTGATTTGAGTGCCTTTGAACGTGGCATGGTTGTTGGTGGCCAGAAGGGCTGGTACTGGTATTTCAGAAACTGCTGATCTCCTGGGATTTCACGCACAACCATCTCTAGGGTTTACAGAGAATGGTCCGAAAAGAAAAAACATCCAGTGAGCGGCAGCCTGTGGGCGGAATTGCCTTGTTGATGCCAGAGGTCAAAGGAGAATGGGCAGACTGGTTCGAGCTGATAGAAAGGCAACAGTGACTCAAATAGCCACCGTTACAACCAAGGTAGGCAGAAGAGCATCTCTGAACGCACAGTACGGCCAACTTTGAGGCAGATGGGCTACAGCAGCAGAAGACCACACCGGGTGCCACTCCTTTCAGCTAAGAACAGGAAACTGAGGCTCCAATTTGCCCAAGCTCATCGATAATTGGACAGTAGAAGATTGGAAAAACGTTGCCTGGTCTGATGAGTCTCGTTTTGCTGCGACATTCGGATGGTAGGGTCAGAATTTGGCGTCAACAACATGAAAGCATGGATCCATCCTGCCTTGTATCAACGGTTCAGGCTGGTGGTGGTGGTGTCATGGTGTGGGGAATATTTTCTTGGCACTCTTTGGGCCCCTTGGTACAATTGAGCATCGTTGCAACGCCTACAGCCTACCTGAGTATTGTTGCTGACCATGTCCATCCCTTTATGACCACAATGTACCAACATCTGATGGTTACTTTCAGCAGGATAATGCGCCATGTCATAAAGCTGGAATCATCTCAGACTGGTTTCTTGACATGAGGAATGCTTCCAGCACCTTGTTGAATCTATGCCACGAAGAATTGAGGCAGTTCTGAAGGCAAAAGGGGGTCCAAGCCGTTACTAGCATGGTGTACCTAATAAAGTGGCCGGTGAGTGTAGGGCGACATGTATGATTTGTGGCACTTAGACACCAATTTTTATGCGCATTAGAATACTATAGAATGCGCCTGATTTATGAACCAAGTTTACTCCTGGTCATAAATCAGGTGCATTCTAGCGCTAAGAGGACATTTCTGACTCAGGTATACACTTTGAAAGTGCTCTACCTGTTCCAGCAGTAATGCGCCTAAAATTGCCGCACTGAAGCTAGAAATCTATAGCTTCGTACAGTTCTAGTGCGCCCCTCCTCCCGCACACCCCCTGAAATCAGGCGCATTACTATGTGCCGCAGCCGCTCTGTAATGCGCCTGATATTGCTGTGCAGGAAATTTAAAACTATAGTGAACGGGGCTGCGCTAGATGTCGTGTTGAAAAGATGCCAGACTTCTGGCACAGCCCGGTACGTACATGTTGCACATAGTGTCCAACTGTGGGATTCAGTTTACCTCCAACAATTAATGAGCTCTTTTTGGTCTTTGAAGTTGGACTGCCCCATTCAATAACATCGTGGCCTCCATCAGTGTATCCATTGAGATACCTTGAAAAAATGTATCCCGATTGATACTGCAGTGGGTTCACGATAGGGCCAAAGATGTCTGTAAGGCAAATATAGTCTAAATTCAACAATGTTTGCCCTATTTCCTTGCGTTCTTTTTTCCAGACACAAAAGTGTGGTGTACTTAAAGAAAGGAGAAAGCAAAGAAAGTAAATTTTAAAAATGTGTGCAGGCTTGCACTGGCCCACAGGGGAGCAGAGGAAACCCTAAGTGGGCTTTGAGGATCCAAGGGAATGGGGAACCTCTAAGCATGTTAGGCATGGGGCTGCTTTTCAGGAAGAAAGTCAGTAAAAGACAAGCAGATAGCAAGAGGTATGTGCAGTATGTGCAGTTATGTTTGTTGTGGTGGCCCCAAAACCCACCCCACTGGGGGGCCCCAAAAGTTTTTTAATCCACTGTTAGACACCAAGAATCAACTTCAAAGGTGGGCCCTAACAATCAAATTCAATAGCGGGCCCTGAGAATCAACTTCACTGATGGGCCTCAGGCACCACAATCCATTACTGATAATGTGTGTTTAATTTATGTATATATTGTATTATACACAGCCAATTGTCAATGTTCAATCCACAAAACATGTTGAAATATAGCTCATTGTACTATCAAATGATAGTTTGGGATAGATTACCTCAATTTGATTTGGTGTCACAGTTAGGCTGATCCATGCCGGGGTGTTGCTGCTCCTGACCTGCCTGTCTAATAAAGGTACTTTTTTGTTATGCATTGAAAACTTCATTTTTTGTTATGTTCCAAAGCCTATTCTTGTTACTGATCAAAATAGTCACAAATATACCTGACTAGCATGTGAATCTGAATGCAGAAAGCTTGCAGATCTATAAGACACACACTGTACAAAAACTGACATAAACCACAATAATTTAGTAAAAGTGCATCAGCATTGGTTAATTCCTAAGAACAAGCCAGGGGAGGCGATGTGGACGCCCATTGGCATGGTCCCCTCTGGGTTTTTGATTTTACTCAGAGACACAGGTGGTATTAACCCCTTCCTGACGGACGGTCATAATAATATGGCTCTAAATTTTTTTCCTCCTCGCCTTCTGAAAGCCATAACTTTTTTATTTTTCCACCTACATAGACACATGAGGGCTTTTATTTTGCGGGACAAAAATGTACTTTCTAATGATGTTTTTTCATATTACTATAGAATATACTGGGGAACGGAAAAAAAAATTTCTAAGGGGAGCAAAATGTGAAAAAAAATGTACTTGTGCCATGTTTGCGGGATTTTTTTTTTAATGGAGTTTATTATTCGGTAAAAATGATGTGTTATCTGTATTCTACAGGTTGATATGCATCCGACAATATCAAACATGTATGGCTTCCGTTATGTTTTGGTACTGTAAAAAAATTCCAAACATTTTCTATTTTTAAAATTTGCGCCGTGGTGCCATTTTGTGCGACCAATAGCTTTCTTGTACTAACACCTACTGAAGTCAGTGAGGGTGCATTTTTTGCGGGCTGAAGCGTACTTTTTATTGCTAGCAGTTTGGAATACATGCGACTTTTTTGATCACTTTTATTCCAATTTTTATGCAATGTAAAATGACCAAAAAACGCAATTTTGCCGTTTGGATTTTTTTTTTCTTCTACGGTGTTCAGTGTACGGGATACATGATGTTAGATTTTTATAGATCGGACTTTTTCAAACGCGGCCATACCAAATACGTGTAACTTTTTTGTTATTTTATTGTTTTTATTTGTAAAATGTGGAAAGGGGGGTGATTTGAACTTTTAATACTTTTTTTTGTACTTTAAAACATTATTTCTTTTTTTTTTTTTACTTTAGGGGGCGCGATCGTTAATACAGTCTAATGCATTGCATAGACAATGATTAGACTGTACAAAGATGGCGGTTTCCCACTTCCTGCTATGCGGAAGTGGGCAAACTGGAACATGGCAGCGATCGGAGCCTTCACAGGGCTCCCCGCTGCCATGTTAGCCCGACGGGACTCAGCGATCTTATCGCTGATGTATCGATCGGGCGGATGAATGGTGCGCGGCACAGTTTTTAATTCATTTAGACGCCGTGGCCATTTTTTGCCGCGGCGTCTAAGGGGTTAAACAGCGCGGGAGGGAGAGGGCAGCCCCCCCCCTGAAACCGCCGGGTGTTCGCTGCAATTAGCCGCTACACACGGCGTGGAACATATGCGCCGCGATCCCGTTAAAAGCCTTACCGCACTATGACGTATTCATACTTCTAGGTCGGTAAGGGGTTAAGGGGTTGTCTCACTACAAGGATTGCGTTTTATGTTAAAGATCTTGCAAAAGAAGTCACTTTCCCAATATATGTCCATTAACAGTGTCCTACCTATTCCCAGATCGTCCCCTCTTGTATGGGTTGCATCAGCTCCTCAGGTCATACAGCACAGACCTGTTTTGATCTATCCTGATAGGCCCGCCAGACTGGTTGCTTTAGCTACAGACCTGGCTTCTACTGCAGCCTAGTAGAAGCCAGTAAACACGCCCCTGAGTGAAGTGAAACCAAGAAAACAAGACTGAGCTAAGATCAATCAATGTAGTGAGACAACCCCTTTAAGGGCATAACTATAGCTGTAGCAGATGCTATGGGGCCTGGAGGCTGAGGGAGCCCATTCAGGCACAAGAACATTGTTCCTCTTTTAGGGAATATCAAGTTGGTAGTTTTCTACTATCTAGCACTACTATGCCGGCTCTATATTTGGCGCTATTATTTGTGGCGTTAATCATTGCTACTTATGCTGCTATTTTTATTTCCGCCTTTTGGTGGTAGGGTTCCTATTAGGTCCTATGAATACTAGTTATACTGCTAAGCGGTCACATGTCTGTGCCCCTTGCTAGCTCTATCATCAAGTACTTGTAATGGGGGATTAAGGAAAATACTTAAAGGATGTTACGCAACATTAGTGCGTTTTTTTCTGGAACACCCCTTAACCAATGTCACCTGTTTTGCAATATCTTTATTAGAAGAAAGTAACAGAATTTTATTTTGCATTATATATATAAGGGTAATGGCTGCCTCCACTGTGGTTCCTCACTCTACCTATCCATTTTAAAGGGGTTTTGCCACGATGTAATGTTGACGTGGGATCCTGCAAAATAGGTATTTAATCACTTTTCTAAATATATGTGATTACAAAAATTGCAGCCTTAGAGAGCAACAGGCTGCCTTACCGGCCCTTAGTTACTTAAAAGCTTGCATTAGATGCGACCAGGCAGAGTGACAAGAGCTGCTTGCCTGGCTTGCACAGAGCACACTTCTTATCTGATGAGAGGAAGCATAAAGGAGCTTTCAAGGCACCGGGTAGAAATATGTTGTCTTTTGTATACAGAATCCACTAGTTGTAATGTGATTATCTGAGTAGATCCCTGCTTTATCTGATGACAGGGAACATGAAGGAGCTTTCAAGAGGCTGAAGGAGCTTTCAAGCTGCTGTGGAGAAAATGTGTTGTCTTTTGTATACAGAATCCACTAGTTGTAGTTTGATCATTTGAGTGAACATTTCACACAATCCCTTATGCAGGTCTGTGCTCTGGCTGTGTCTCTCTCTCAGCTCAGCGTGGCTTTGTTTACATTTGCTTCTTAGCAGATAAGGCACGTCCTGGCAAAACCCCTGTAAGCTGTTTAAGTCAGAACAGACTATAGCTGGGATCCACATGCTTGAAAAGTATTGAGGCCTGGTCTAGGCACCAAGATAAAAGCCTGTAGTGTTGATTCATATCTGAACCATGGTCACCTTGCTGCTGGTAGATCACAGCTCACATTTTGATCAAAATGTGTGCTAATAACCTTGTCTGTATATACGAGATATAGCAGTAATGCAACTTGAAATAATGAATATATTCCTTTTTTATTTTTTTTATCTTGCTTTTACACAGTGCTGACGTTTAGTATTTGCATCCCGTGCTACAAAAATAAGGGGTGTCTGACTGTTCAGGACATCTATTCCAGACTAGTTTTAAAGTAAATATTTATATGCATTTGGCCTTTTTCCACAATATGTTTGGAAGATTTTCTTTCCTATACGTCCTTTTTTAGCTTTAACAAATTTATTTAAGGTCCAAACTGAACTTTACAAGGTTGTTGTACCAAAGTACATCCAATGAGAATACCCAAGCGCAGGTGGCACATTACAAAATTAAAATAATCAAATGTGCCATAGCAAAAAAAGGGAGATACAAGTTAAAGAGGTGTTGCCATCTCAGACATCTATAGCATATTGATTGCATATGCCATATATGTCTGATAGGTGCATAGCCCTAACGGATCCCCATTCTTCTCTGGGCCACGGTTACACAGAACAGAGAGCCACACATAAGTAATTTTCTCTATCCAATTCAGTAAGAGTTCAAAGTTCACCTATCAAAGATTTTTGGCATGTCCTGTAGGAGTTACAAGCACCCCCTAAAAGTAGGAACACACAGGACAATAATTCAGATAATAGGTATATAACATCTAGAGAGAATAGGCTCAATAGCAGAAAGAGGGATACTTTAAAGAACCAACCAAAACTGAACCCCAAAAACAAAGGG
>JAODAL010057565.1:0-22605 GCA_025379985.1 Phyllomedusa bahiana
AAGGGAAAGCCAAGAAAAAAGGGACCTTTGGGTTTTAACGGGCGTTTTAACCCCCCAGGGATTTCCCGTGAAGGGTCAATTTGGGCCACACTCATAGGGGGGAAAAACGCTTCCCAAAGGGATTTCTGTGTACAGAGGAAAGGCTGGGTTCTCCACTTTACGCTTCCGCCATCTGCTTCCCGCACGGACAGTTTTTTGTTTGCTGCGTCATCAGGGGTTTTTTTTAACCTGGTTTTTAATAGATGGACGGGCGCAGCCCGGGCTTTTCACCGCACCCCCTGTAACTCCAGCCCTGGGGCATGTGTGGCCCGGACGGGATAGTCAAAGTCCAGTGAAAAAATAAAATGGTGGTTTTAAAGGGTCCTTTTTTCCCGGGACTTTTTAAAAAGTGGGGGGCTTTCAGGGTTTTGGGGGTTTATGGGTGTGGCCCAGGGGCAGGTAATTGTCAATGTCCAGTGAAACCCAAAATGGTGGTTTTTAAAGACTCCTTTTTCCGGCACTTTTTTAAATTTTGGGGGGGCTTTCAGGTTTGGGGCTCTTTCTTTTTGGCCCAAAGGGCAGGTTTGTCAATGTCCCTGAAAATTTAAAAAGGTGGTTTTAAGACTCCTTTTTCCGGGCAATTTTTTTTAATTTTGGGGGTCATTGGGGGTTTGGGGCTCCCTGCTGTGGCCCAGGGGCAGGGATTTGTTTGTCCAGTGAAAATTTAAAAAAGGTGGTTGAAAGACTCTTTTTCCGGAAATTTTTTAAATTTGGGGGTCATTTCAGGTTTGGGGCTCATGCTGTGGCCCCAGGACAGGTTTTAGGGTTTAATGTCCAGTTCAACTAAAAAGGTGGTTTTAAAAGGGCTCCTTTTTCCCCCGGACTTTTTTAAAAGTGGGGGGTCATTTTCGGGGTTTTGGGGGTCATGCTGGTTCCCCGGGCAGGGATATTCAATGTAGGGAAGTTTGATGATGGTTCAAATATACTTTCCCCCTTTTTGGCACTTTTTAATTTGGGGGGTGATGCAGGTTTAAGGGGCAAAGGTGTGGTTTCAAGCTGGGGTAGTAAATGGTTTTGTTTACTTTTTTTTTGTGACTTTTATAAAATAAAGGGGTGGTTTCCTAAAATTTTAGGGGTATCCATTTGATGTTGTGGATTTTTAATTTCAGCTTTTCCCCGCCTTGTTTTTGGGGGTAATAAAGGGAAAGGGGTTTTTTGCCCCTCCATAGGAAATTTAATGGTAATTTGCTCTAATCGTGCTCACTATCGAAAAACCTTATGTAGCGGCCCCGACTTTTCGACTTTCGATCGTTTCATAGCCAACGCAATCGTCAACAAAATCATCCTTCAATGGCCTGTTCCGCCTAAGTTTATTTTCTGTGCTCCCAGGTGATGACTTTTAATGACCGTTTGTTTCCCAAGGTCTCTTCCTGTTTAAAGAGCATGTGAGCGACCTGTTACTGGCTGCAGGGTTGCATGCCGATAATCATTATGTCATCGACAGGCACCCCAGGAATGGAGCTGGTTGGAAAGTGGAGTCTTTTTCTTTTTTATATTTCCTCTATGATACTAATAGTTTGGTTACGTGGTTTTACGTGCTAGGTAGTTTATGTTTTTTTGGTTATGGTATTCTTTTCTAGCTTAATTGTCTAATACCACCTGAGTATTGTATTTGGATGAAGTAACAGTTAAAATATATTCATATCTGGCATTCGAAATGTACCCACAAATAAAGTATTATCGTTGTTTATTTAATGGACATTAATGGCCTTTTTAAAATTAAAAAAATTTTTCCTATTCAAATTTCCCCGATTTTGGGGCAAATAACTTGGGGTCCCCGAGGTTTTGTTTTTTTAAGTGCCAGAATGTCGTTGTATTTTGACATACTGATCAGCAGAATCATGTGTCAAAAAGTTTTTACTGACCTTGCAACCCATATGGCCGTATGGGTCAGACAACCAGAATATATTGGGATACCGCCAAAAAAATTCCAAGTGGGACAAAATGTGAAAAAAACGTACTTGTGCCATATTTGAGGGGTTTTTACTTTTTAGGGTGTTCACTTTCCGATATAAATTATGTGTTCTCTGTATTGTGCAGGTTAATATAATTCCGGCAATACCAATCTGTTGGGTTTTGATTTTTGAAAATTTTTCTTTTTTGTACGCCCTAAGGCTTGGTAAGGGTGTATCAATTTCATTCCAATTCTCAGAGGATGTGAAATGACTGACCAAAAAAAACCACAATTTTGGCGTCTGGATTTTTATTTTTCTTCTACGGTGTTCACTGTATGGGATAAATTATGTTATACTTTAATACTACTTTAATACTTTTTCAGATGCGGCGTAAAAAATTGGAAACTTTCTTATTTTTTTTTTTTTTTTGTAAAATGGCAAAAAGGGGGGGGGGGTATTTAAATTTTTAAATTTTTTAAATTATTTTACACTTTAAACATTTTTTTTTTTTATTTAAGTTGACCCCCTTTAGGGTACTTCCCTAGGGGGCGCGTTGTTTATACAGCCTAATGCATTGTGATGCAATGCATTGTGATGCAACGCATTAGGTTGTTCAAAGATGCGGCAGGAAGTAGTAAAACAGAAAACATGGCAGCGATGGAAGCCTTCACAATTCCGGGGCTTGATCGGGTGGGGAAAAAGTGCACAGCACCGTTTCTCATTCATTTAGACACCCAGCCATCACACGCTGTAACCACCGAGTGTTAGCTGCACTCCCGCTACACAGCCCCTTGGCGACCCTGAGAATACTATGACCCGGGGTATTAAGGGGTTAGAATAAATATGCTGGTAAATATAGAGCTTGTTCCCAATTGCAGTTACACACTGATGCTAGGAACAACCAACATCTTTTGACACACTCCATGTCTGATTTTTATTTTGAGCTTTCTATTCTGACATTTTGGTGATATCTTGGTTTTCCTGTATGTTTTTCATCTATGCCATTTTATTTTTTACCCAATAAATTTTATAAACGTGAAACGTCAACATCTTTTGCAACACTCCATTTGGGCAAAATGTCTGATCTAGGTGCAGATATGCCAGTTCTAAATAGCTTTAGAGCAGTGTAAAATGCGCCAGAATGTTAAACCTTTTAAAAATGTGGTTCTTTTCATACAGATGCACGTAGGTGGGCGAAATTTAAATGGGGCACGACCCTTTTGTCCCGCCTAGTAAAAAAAAGTAGAAATTCTACAGAATTCCTGACAGCTAAGGCCAAGCTTACTAATATTAATTATTAAACTATATTAAATAAAATAATTTCCCAAAAATAATAATATAAAATTATTGTCTGTTTGAATAATATAAAACTAGAATATATTAATTTTAAATACATTTTATAGGAAATAATGTAAAAAAAAGGAGAAATTCTACAGAATTCCTGACAGTTAAGGCCAAGCTTACTCTTATTAATTATTAAACTAGATTAAATAAAATAATTTCCCAAAAATAATAATGTAAAATTATTGTCAGTTTGTTTTTAAATTTAAAATGAATATAAAATTTTTTTTAAATACATTTTATAGGAGATAATGTTATTTTTTTGGGATTAAACTAGAGGGGGCAAATTTTTCAAAAAAATTTTGGTTCGGTCACTTCCCCCGAATTTCCCGACAAATTCTTTTGGGTTTTCCGAATTACTTTTGCACAAATCACTTTAAAAAACGTATTTCCGGCTGCACAGAGCTGCAGGGTGCTGTAGAAGTTGTCCCTGTTTAAAATAGCGGGGGGCTTGGTTTGGTCTTCTCAATGTTGTTTTTTTTGTATGCACGCGATCACTGCCGTCACTCTTAGAATCGCTTCTATAAAATTTTCCTTTGGCATTTAAGAGGGCAAAACTGACCAAAAAACTAAGCGGGGGAATGTGGCCTGTTAAAGTCATGGCAGCGAAAGTGGAAAAAAGAAGTGAGAGCTGGGTGGAACTTCAGGGGACAGAGTGGGGAGGTGCGGCAGAGCCACAGCGCTGAGGTCGACAGTGGCACAATGCATTCTGGAGGTGGCAAAAATAGGAATGGGCCACAGGTGGACAATGACAAAAGTTGGCGGGCACGACAGAAAACACAGCGAGTTTGAGGTCCGGGCAGTGGCACAATGACTTTTGGAGGTGGCAAAACAGTAGTAGGCCCAAGTGGGCAATGACACAGGTGGAGGTATAAAAGAAAAGGGAGGTCAGGCAGTGGCAAACAATGAATTTGGGGGTGGGAAAAGAGTGTAGGCACATGTGGCAAATGACGAGAGTGGAGGGGGGCAGCAGGAGCAGATGAGGTAAGAGTGGCAAAAGACATTTGGAGGGGGCAAAACAGTAGTAGGCCCAGAGTGGCACAATGAACAGTGTGGAGGTCCCCGCAGCAGCCCCAGCGCAGCATGATCGGGCAGTGGCACAATGACATTCTGGAGGTGGCTAAAACGGGGAATAGGCCACAGGGCACAATGACACAGTGTGGGGGAAGATGCAGCAGCGCTGGGTCGGGCGTGGCCAAACAATGAATTCTGGGGTGGCAAAACGTAGTGGGCCAAAGGGGGCACAATGAACAGTGTGGGGGTCCAGCAGCAGCCAAGCGCAGCTGAGGAGGCCGGCAAAATGACATTTGGGGGGGCTAAAACGGGAAAAATGGGCCACAGAGTGGCACAATGACACTGTGGGAGGAAAAGGACTGCAGCAGCCATGAGGTGGGGCAGTGGCAAATAAATTCTGGCGGTGGAAAAACAGTAGAGCCACAGAGGGGAACAATGACACAGTGGGGAGGTCACGACGGGAGCCACAGCGCTGCATGAGGTTAGAGTGCAAAATGAATTTGGAGGTGGCAAAAAAACTGGAGTGGGCCCACAGAGTGGCACAATGCCCGTGTGGAGGTCTGACGGGCCCCAAAGCAGGCAGGGTCAGGCAGTGGCAAAAATGACATTTGGAGGTGGCTCAAAAGGAGGGACCAGGTGGCACAATGAATAGTGTGGGAGATGACGCAGCAGCAGCTGAGGTGGCAGTGGCACAAGACTTCTGGAGGGGGGAAAAAAAAATAGTTGGGCACAGAGGGCCCAATGAACAGTGTGGAGGTCACGCAGCAGCCACAGCGCAGATGGGGTTTCAGGATGGCACAATGAATTCTGGAGGTGGCTAAAAAAAGGGGAATGGCCCACGAGTGGCACAATGAACAGTGTTGGGGGGCACGCAGCAGCAGATGAGGTCGACAGTGGCACAATGACTTTTGGAGGTGGCAAAAAAACGAGTGGCCACAGGTGGCACAATGAACTTTGTGGAGGTACGCAGCAGACATAGGAAAAAAAACAGCTGAGGTCAGCAGGGGCAAAAATGACTTTGGGGGTGGCAAAAACTGGAGTGGGCCACACAGTGGCACAATGAACAGTGTGGGGCCGACGCGCGCTGGGTCAGACAGGGGCCCAAAATAAATTCTGGGGTGGAAAAACGAAGAGGCCACAGGTGGCACAATGACACAGTTGGGGAAAGGGTCACGACAGCCCCCACACCCACCCCTTTGAGGTCGACAGTGGCACAATGACTTCTGGGGGGCAAAACAGTAGTGGGCCCCAAAGAGTGGCACAATGCACGTGTGGAGGTCCGAAGCGCCCCCGGGCGCATGGGTCAGGGTGGCCAAAAATTCTGGGATGGAAAAAAAATGGATTAGGCCAAAGGGGGAAAAAAATGACCCCAGTGTGGAGGGGACGACGCAGCGCATGAGATGACAGTGGCAAAAGGCTCTGGAGGTGGCAAAACAGTGTAGGGGAAATGGCAAATGACAGAGTGTGGAGGTACGACAGCGCCACAGCGCAGATGAGGTCAGGCAGGGGCACAATGACATTTGGGAAGGGGGCAAAAACGAATAGGCCCAGAGTGCAAAGACACAGTGTGGGGGCACGACAGCAGCAGCATGAGGTGACAGTGGCACAATGAATTGGGGTGGCAAAACATGGGGCCTAGAGGGGCACAATGAACAGTGGGGGGGGTCACGTCAGGACAGCAGCAGCTGAGGTCAGACAGTGGCACAATGCGATGTGTAGGTCCCCCGGCAGCAGCCACAGAGCAGCTGAGGTCGCAGGGGCAAATGACTTTTCTGGAGGTGGCAAAACAGTAGTGGGCCCCAAAGAGTGGGAATGACACAGTGTGGGGGGTCACGACGCGGCGCGCATGAGGTACAGTGGCACAATGTTTCTGGGGTGGCAAAACAGTTGTGGCAAGAGTGGGTAAAGGGCACAGTGTGGAGGTACGAGGGCGCAGCAGCATGAGGTGGCAGTGGAAAAAATGACTTTTCTGGGGTGGAAAAACAGTAGTGGGCCCAAGAGAGGAAACAATGCAGGAATAAAGGTGACGGCGGCACCCACAGCAGCAGCATGAGGTCAGGCAGTGGGACAATGCTTTTGGGGTGGCTAAAAACAGGATGGGCCACAGAGTGGCACAAGACACAGTGTGGGGCCCGACGAAGCCCGCGCAGCATGGTCAGCAGTGGCACAATACAGAGTGTGTGGTTGGAGCATACTGTTTTCTTTTGCAATGCCTGCTGAAGATGCGGGGCCCCATGAGTAGCGGGAGAGGGCTCGGACCGGGATGATGTCAAAGAAAAACACTCCTTCTGCAGAGGGGTGGAGCTTTGATGGCTGCAATGGCATGAGTGCCACTGGGTGCTGCTGTGCTGTTGCTGCGGCGGGATGGACCACCACATCTGGCCAGTTTTCCCGGGCCCCCGGTGGTGCCCCTGCGGGTGATGACACAGGGCCGTGGTCCAAAGTTAGCTCCCTGGCCACGTTTTACTTTCCCCTACGTTTTACTTTAAAACCTTTTCGGCTTCCCCGGGTGTCTTAGCAAAGCCCTGCCACACCGCCGGTATTGATTTTACCCCCCAACGCTCCGCATGGTGATCTACTGCCGCGTCGTGAGCCCCTGGCCGCCACTTTCTTGGACCTGGAAGCAGGTTTTTTTCCCCGTGGCCGTTTGGGCTCCTGACCCACGGCCAAAAAACCCACTTGCTGGCTGCGTCGCTCCCGGACACGCAAGCTGACGCCCTCTTCTCCTGACGATGATGAAGCCTTGCCTCACCCCCGGGTTCCAAGTGCGGTGGGTACATTCACTATTTATGTTTCATCGCATGCTGTTCATCACCCGGGCTTTGGGATGGAGGCTGACCCCCCACAACGACCTCCCATGCCACTCTCCACTCTTACTTTCCACCCACTGCAGAAGCAAGGGATTTGGCCCCATTTCTTCGCTGCAAAACTGCTGACTCCCTCCTCAAATTGTTCATCCTCGCTATATGTGGCGTAGCCCCGACCAATGTAGATCTCTGGCTGGGGAAACCCGGTGGGAAGAGGCGGGTTGAGGACAGGTGAGGGCCGCTGACCCCCCGGGCATGCAACTAAGGGTTGTGTCTGACGTTCCACGATTCTTTGGTGGGGGGTTTTCAGATGTCATTGGGGGGGAGTGGTGACCTAGTCAACCCAATCGGACCCCTTGGGGTTTCTGGTCAGACCGGTGCAAGATGACACGGAGTTGTGGGCCCCAAACCCGGGGACCCTGCTGCGCGTCCCCCTTTTGGGGCTGTGACCTGGGCCTGCTCCAGGAAATTTTGGGGCCCCTGCCATCGCGGTGAAGAGCCTGCCAACCCCCCTTTTTGTCTGAATTGTTTGTTTAAAATGTACAAAACTGTTTTTATAAGATATCTGTAATGTTTAAATACACCCCTGTATTTGCGCAAAAGAACCCAGTAAATGGGGTTTGGGGGAACCCCTTTGGGTATAAATTGCGTCCACAAAAAGGCCCGGAAAAAAATTTTCTTGTATGTGTCGTTTTTTAAAAACCCTGTTTTTTTACTGATGTAAAGCACAAAAAAGGCTTATTAAACCCTTTGGATTGAATTATGCTACAGGGAAAATTGCTTTTTTGGCGGTGAAAAAAGAAAGGTTTTTTTTGTGACCAAACAGCAGAACAGCTTAATTAAAACCCCCGGATTAAAATTTGGCCCAAAAAAGAGCAAACCAAAAAATTTCCAGCTTTGTTAGGTGTTTCAATGGCTTTATTTTATGGTACAAATCAACACCCATCAAAAAATCAGGGCATTTTTATCTAATCCAAGGTAAAAAAATTTAGATATGATTCAATATACGCCTATCAAAAAACCCCGTTTTACCAATTTAAGATGAAATTTTAAAAAAACTTTATTGGAAATACAAGACAATTAAATAATTACAGTTAATAAAAACAATTAAAAAAATGAAATGGAATACATTAGATTGCGTGACCTATTTCCCCATCAGATGAATTAGATTCAAAGATATAGGTAACCTCATATAAAAAGTGTAAAAAAATTATTAAAGCAGCTGTTGATGAATTATAAAAAAATGAATACCCAACCCTTTGATGAAAGACCTGTAAGGGTAGAATCCCAAACTGGGGTTTTGGATGGATATAGGGCCCCTCCCCAAAGGCGTTTTTTTTTTTTTTTGCAGTGCGCTTCGTCCGGGGGTTTATTGCAAGCTGATCGACTTTTTTATGAATGGCCCCTGCTGGTACCCACCTCCCTAAGAAAAAATTTACCAAATGTGGGGGATATACTAGTATGGGTTTTTGATTAAACACCCCAAAAAAAGCTTACCCATAAAAGTGAGCATATGAAAGGAAAACCGCGGGTGCGGGTTTTTCCATTGGGGCCCCGGCTAAAGATTACATGTAGAGTGGAGCGGCGTCCCGGAAAAAGTTTGCGCAGCGGTTCTTGACGCATGCGCTTCCTAAAAAACATGGAATGCCCCGAGCCCAAAAAGGAGAAGTTAATCATGTACAGGCGCGCACGCGCGAGAACCTCGCGCATGCGTGGGGGGGACATAAATTTGGTAAGTATGCAAAATATGAAGTGCTGGTAACTAATGAATTTGATTCTAATAATAATATTGGGCAATACGAACAATATATGTAAATGAGCATCTATAAATACCTATGATTAACTTAGTGAGTGATATCTTGTATAAAAATAAATAATTCAAGTGATAAGTGCATAAGATAGTGCTCAATGTGCCCAAAGTGCCAAGCAAAGTGAAGTGAAGTGAAATTACTGTGTCCAAAAATTATTTATTATAATAAAAGTGATACAGTGAAAATATGAATAAGAGTATTAAAGATTAAAGATATGTAGTATATTGTTAGAGTGATACGAGATTATGTAAATAATAATACAATTGTGTGCAATAACTGTAATATACTTCATTTTACCCAAAAAAATTTAAAATATAATATTCATAATTTCATGATACCCAATAATTTTTCAACATTTTTAAAATACAAAATAACTAATACTAATAAATATTACAATAATGGTGTAGAAAAATATAGAAAAAAACCAAAACAAAAAATTAAATAGGTAGATAAGTTTGATTGTAGTGATGTCAACACCCAAAAATCAGGATACAACAGCAGATGGCTTAATGATGTGCTAGAAAAAAATAAAATAGAATTAAAAACATATAAAACCAGATCAAAACCTAGATGTAAAGGGAAGGATAAAGATTAAAATTACAAAAATGGAGCAAAATTAAGTTGTTCATTTAATCCTTTAGGATGTATTGTATCCAAGATGTAAATCCATCTTACCTCACATTGGGCCAAGATTTTCCTCCTGTTTCCCCCTCTTAAATTGATCAGGACACAGTCAATTCCTCGGAATCTTAATTCCGATGGATCGCAATTGTGTTTTTCTCTGAAGTGCCTTGGAATCGGGTGTAACGTTTCGATATCAATTGTTCTATTGGCAGCATTAATACCGAGGACATGCTCACGGATACGTCTTCGAAACTGTCTAGTGGTCATGCCAATATAGATGAGATCACATGGGCAAATGGCAAAATATATCACCCCCACCGTTGCACATTTAATGGTGTATGTTATCTTAAAATTCCTCTCCTTAGATCAATTCCAAAACACCTCCGTTGTGTCCATGTTATTACATGCTTTGCTTTGTATTTTAAAAATTATTGGGTATCATGAAATTATGAATATTATATTTTACATTTTTTTGGGTAAAATGAAGTATATTACAGTTATTGCACACAATTGTATTATTATTTACATAACCTCATATCACTCTAACAATATACTACATATCTTTAATCTTTAATACTCTTATTCATATTTTCACTGTATCACTTTTTATGTATATAATAAATAATTTTTGGACACAGTAATTTCACTTCACTTCACTTTGCTTGGCACTTTGGGCACATTGAGCACTATCTTATGCACTTATCACTTGAATTATTTATTTTTATACAGGATATCACTCACTAAGTTAATCATAGGTATTTATAGATGCTCATTTACATATATTGTTCGTATTGCCCAATATTATTATTAGGAATCATATTCATTAGTTACCAGCACTTCATATTTTGCATACTTGACCGAAATTTATGTCCTTCCACGCATGCGCGAGGGTTCTCGCGCGTGCGCGCCTGTACATGGAGTTAACTTCTCCATTTTGGCTCAGGGCATTCCATGTTGTTAGGAGCGAATGCGTCAAGTAAGCGCTCTTGCGCAGTAGCTATTTCCGGACGCCGCTCCGTCTCTACATGTAATCTTTAGCTCTGGGCCAATGGAATTAACCGCGCATCCGCGGTTTTCGGTCTTTCATATGCTCACATTTAGTAGGTAAGCTTTTATTGGTGTTTAGATCATTACCCATATCTAGTATATCCCCCTACATTTGGTAGAATTTTCTTAGGGAGGTGGGTACCAGCAGTGGCTCATTCATATAAAAAGTCAGATCGAGCATTGCTAATATACCCCCGGACGAAGCGCACTGCGAAACGCGCGTTAGGGAGCGTGCCCTATATCCATCCATCAACCCAGTGTGGGATTCTACTCTCTTACAGTGTCTTTCATCTAAGGTTAGGTATTCATTATTTATAATTCTATGCCATACAGCTGCTTTAATAATATGTTTACACTTTTTATATGAGGTTACCTATACCTTTGATTGACTCTAAGTTCATCTTGATGGTGGGCAATAGGTCACGCTATCTAATGTAGTTCCATTGTCATCTTTTTAACTGTATTTTATTAACTGTAATTATTTAATTGTCTTGTATTTCTCAATAAAGTTTATTAAATTTCATCTTAAATTGGTAAAACTGTTTTTTTGATAGGCATATATTTTACGGTACACAACAAGAGAAAAACTTGTAATTAACCTTCGGTTAATAATTATGCTAACAGGAAAAATGTCTTTTTGGCGGTTGAAAAGACGGTTTCTTTTAGTGACCACAACAGCAGAACAACGCTTAATTAACCCCTGGATGTAAATTGCGCAAAAGAATTGAGCAACCAAAAACTACCAGCTTTGCAGCGTGTTACAATGGCTTGTATTTTACGGTACACAAGAGAAAAACTTGTAATTAACCTTCGGTTATGAATTATGCTACAGGAAAATGTCTTTTTTGATGGTGATAAAGACAGTTTCTTTTAGTCACAACAGCAGAACAACGCTTAATTAACCCCTGGATGTAAATTGCGCAAAATAATTGAGCAACCAAAAATGAAGTGGTATTTGTATTGTAAAAACGCTGTTTCTTTAAATGAATAAAACAGGAACAGGCTTAGATAACCCTTGGATATTCAATGTGCTGTGGCAGATAGCAGATAGCATTAAAATGTATATGCAGCTGCATTGGACGCACACTGGACTTCAGTTCCAATACCCCACAAAATCAGAATTAGAACATAAGAGAAGCAGTCTCTGAGACAAGCTGAGACACCCCCCAAAAATTGCTGTATAAAAATGAGTTCTTTATTAACAGATATCATTAGCAGCCGTGGCAGCACCTTCCCTAATCAGTACAGTGAGAGCGGTATGAGCTCCCAGTGTCCCGCCCGGACATATAGTGCGGTGACGTCACAGAATCCCGCCGGTCTCTGATTGGCTTCCTCTCTGCACATGTCATGTAGGCTATGCCCTTCTTCCTCCCAGAGTGCTTTGCCCCATGTAACGCCATGTGCTCGCAGCCATTTTATCAATCAAAGCACACTTCGTTCACGCGAAGTACCCCAAACTTCGACTTCGTTCAGAACCGAAGTTTTCCTGAAATTCTAAACGAAATCCATTTCGTTAGAATCAATTCGCCCTCTCTAATAATTAGCTTTCCCAACTGGTGCAGGAGCTGAATAGAGGAAGATCTCTTTTGGACTTAATATTGACTAATAGACCTGACAGAGGTTCAGGTTGGGGAGCACCTAGGATATAGTGACCACAATATTATAAATTTCTATTTATCCTGCAATAGAGTATTTTGTCGAGGAGCCACAAAAACATTGAATTTAAGTAAGGCTAATTCTAATCTGCTTACAGAGGCCCTAAATCGTATTGTCTGGGACAAGGTGTTTAAAAAAAAAAAGAACAGATAATAAATGGGAGATCTTTTAAAACATCTTAGGTGCCCACTGTGAGAGGTACATACCTTATGTTAATAAAATGATTAGAAACAAAAAACCCAATGTGGATCAACAGAGATGTAAAGGAGGCAATAAATAAGAAAAAGATAGAGTTTAAGATCCTTAAACAGGAGGACAGTGAAGAGGCACTAAAAAGCTATAAGGAAAAAAATAAAGTATGTGAAATATAGATAAAGACAGCAAAGCTGGAGACAGAAAGGCTTATTTCCAAAAAGAGTAAAATTAACCCCAAAATATTTTTTATTTATATACTGTATTTTTTCAGACTACAAGACACACTGCACCATACGACGCACCTAGGTTTTAGAGGAGGAAGATAGGAAAAACAAATTTGAAGCAAAAAGTACAGACTGAACTGTAGTTTTTATTGGTAACTGTTTGATAACCTTTTATTCCAATGTTTTGGGGATATTAAATGACCCAAAAAACCACATTTTTGGCGTCTTATTTTTTTTTCTTCTATGGTGTACAGTGTATGGGATAAATGAAGTTATATTTTAATAGAGAGGACTTTTACAGATGTGGCAATTCCAATTATGTGTAACTTTATATTTTTTTTTTGTAAACAGGCTGAACTGGATGGACATCTTGTCTTTTTTTCGGCCTTACAAACTATGAAACTATGAAACTATGAAAATGGCAATAGTGGATGATTTAAAGTTTTAATAAATATATACATACATATATATATATACAATATATATATACTGTCTGTATTTTTTTGTGTACTTTAATACTTAGTCCTCCTAGGGTACTTAACCACTAAGGGGCAGAATACCTTGTCCTGTATACAGCAGTGCTATTGTACTGCTGTATATAGGAATTTCATTTATTCACTACCTATTACAGCCTGCCATAGGAAGGGTGTAACAGGTGTACATATATGGCAGCTGCAGAAGCCTGCATGAGGCATCGTACTGTCATGGCAACCGATCCCACCCCTGAAATTACATTGCAGGGAAGATGATCATACGGCGGAGTGGTGCTCAGCATTTACTGTTAGGCCTTGTCCCTGCGGCACGGGCTTTCACCAAGTTTTTCAGACGGTTTTCGGTTTTGAAAACCGTCTGCAAACCAGGTGAAAACTTTTACAATGGGCCTCTATGGAAAACCCGCACAGCAGTCCCCACTGCACGGGTTTTCCGCCCGGCGGTTTTTCAGACCGCCGGCGGTCCGAAAAACATAGAACATGTTCATTTTTCTGACTGGTTTTTGGACCGAAGATGAATATGTATATGTGAAGGGGGAGGGCCGTCCGCCGGCAGCCGTATGCATGGCACGAAAACAGTGCAATAAACCGACCGGTATTTTTACTGTGCCGTGTAAACATCCCCTTAAAGTGTTAACAGCAGGGACGGAGTCGACTCCATCCCTGCTTTTAGCGTTGGCTGTACTGATCTGCTGCATGCCGTTGCTGTACAGCGCTCTCTCTCGGGCCAGCACGAGCTTGGAGAGGGGCAATGCTGCGGGAAGCTGGCTACACCATTTAATCCCTTAAATACTGCAGCCGGCTTCCCACATCTTCGCTCCTGTTCACCCTTCTGTCGACCCAAGAGAGTGCATTCAGACTATTAGACACCCCCTAATTTCCTCCCCAAATTTGTTGGAAAAAAGATTAAAACTGAAAATGTCGGTCCTTTGAAAAGTAATGAGGGAGGTATTCTAGAGGGCAATGAGGAGAAAGCAAAGCTATTAAACAATTTCTTCCCCACTGTATTTACTGAGGAAAATTACCTTCCTGTTGATGGGCGGAGCGATGAGGTTAACTCCTCCTTAAATGTTTCTTGTCTAACCCATGAAGTATTGCCGCTCCGCTTTAAGAAGATTAAAATAGACAAATCACCAGGTCCTGATGGTATACACCCTATAGTCCATAATGTGACTGTTATGGGAGGCTTCTTAAGACCCTCCTAACCTCGTTGTGTGGTTTCCAAAGTAATCAATAATCCATCATTAAGACATATTCATATGAATGAAAAGAGATGCTGACACCGTGGTCAAAGCAACTCTTCTGGTATAATACAAGCCATACAACATTTTATATAACTACAGGCCCCTCCTCTTAATATGTATGGACTATTTAATAACAGGTTATGTCCCAAAGGATTGGCACGTAGCAAATGTGGAGCCAATATTCAAAAAAGGGTCAAAGAGTGATCCTGGAAACTATAGGCTAGTAAGTTTAACCTCTGTTGTAAGTAAAATGTTTGAAGGTTTTCTAAGAGATGCTATACAGGAGTATTTCACTGAATATAAATGTATAATGCCGCTCCAGCATGAGATTATGAAGTATCGATCCTGTGAATCCTCAAGAGCTTCTATGAGGAGGTTGGTTCTAGCCTGGATCAGGGTGAGGATGTCATACATCTAGATTTTTCTAAAAAATTTGATACCGTGCCACATAAAAGATTGGTAATTAAATAGAGAATGCTTGGACTGGGGGAAAATAGTTGTGATAGGTTTAGCCAATTGAGCGTGATTAAACACTCTATCTGAACCAGTACGGCAGTGGAAATAATTTAGAAGCAGCTGCAGTCTGCTATGCTCATATAATCAAACACAAATGAAACAATTGTGGTTAACCAATTTAATATGTCTGGTGCCCAACCACAATGAAACTAACATTTTTGAATCACAAACTTTTATACATTTTGAGGGGTCACTTCACATAAGGTAGGGGAATTTTATAAATTGGGTTTATCGTTTGGAAAAGCAATTAGAACTATGTCCTGCTATCAGAATAAATTTCCCTTTAAGTGGGAAACCCCCACATTGTCCATTTCACACAATTCGAAGTTAACTCTTTTTTCCCGACTCCTCCTTTACAGTCCCCCCTTTGAATCCCCATGCAGAGTCGGATCCCCCAATCCCAAGGGGTAAAGCTGAAGTTTTCTTCAGGTGGTTTCCAAACCTACAGGGGGGCCTGAGGGAAGATTTTCGCTAGAAACCCTCGTCCCCCAAGTACTTCCCCCAGCTCCTCAGAAAGAAGAGACCAGCTAAAGGGTTTAATGGATAAAGTGGAGGGGGAAAGGATTCTCGAAAATTTTTAACTGCAAAAATAAACACTTTTAAACACTACATATTCGCTAATAGAAGAAAAAAGAATTTTTTAGTCCAACCGAATCACTCCCATTATCCAACCCGATATTCCCTTAAACCAGTTAGCTGGGTTCATGAAGGAGAACGTATTTCCCCAACATGAATCCTAATTTTCTGCTTTTTCCCTTTTCCAAAAAACCTCTCGTATTTTCCTATTTCTTTAAATTGTTACTGGGATAGCTAAGTATGGTATGCTGCTAGCAGTGTGAGGGGAGTGAGTACATATCCAGCAATCAGTAACGTTTAAGGTATCTGCTAATGCTCTGTGATGTTTAATTAGCTTATTTTCATCTGGTTCATCATTATTCAGCCTATTCCATGCCTCTACTACAGGGATCAATAACCAGAAGACACTCCACGGCATCCTTTACTTTTTTTGTCTTAAAACCTTTTTCCCAATTGACTGGCGTGTATCCATTTGGGGTTTTTCCCTTTCCCAGTTTAAACCGAAGCACTAGTAGTTAAAAACATTTGGAAGGGACCTTCAAATCGTGTACTCAAAGCTCTTAGGACATGTTTCTTTAGCATTACATAGTCTCCTGGTTGCAGATCATGTGTGCTCGTGTCTGCATCCGGATCTGGAATAGAAGAAAATACAGAGTTATGCACCTTATTCAAATGTTTTTGCAAGGCCTGCACATATGAAGTTAATGAATCACATTGCAATTGGAGGGTCTGCGGAAAATATAAACCCAACTTTGGTGCACTTCCAAATAGAATTTCATAGGGTGTTTAATCCTAAGGGAGGCTTAGGAGTGTAACCTTATCGAGAAAATCCAACGGGCAAAACATTCTGCCGTGGTTTGTTCAATTCCTGCATTGCATTTTGAATTCTCAGTTTCAAAGTCCTATTGAGTCTTTCCACCTTCCCTGAAGATTGGGGAAGGTAGGGCCTATGGAAGGTTTGTGTAATCCCTAGCATACTCATAGCATGCTGCATAATCTCTCCAGTAAAATGGGTACCTCGGTCTGATTCAATTACTTCAGGAAGGCCATATCGACAAAAGACTTCGGTCATTAGTTTTTTTGCAATGGCCTTTGTTGTGGCTTTAGCAATGGGGTTGGCTTTGGGCCAACCTGAGAACACGTCTATGCAGACTAATGCATACTCATAGGTCCCAACCTTTGGAAGCTGTATGTAGCCCAATCTGCACTCGCTAAAAGGGATACAATGGCTTTGGGGTATGCTTGCAGGGGTCTTAACCACCTGTCCAGGGTTATTTTCAAGACACGTCTGGCAAGGGGAGCAGTACTTAAATGGCCATAGTGGAAAAACCGGGAGCAAATTCACTGTTTGTTGACAAATTTCTATCATGGCATTTTTTCCCCAAATGAGTGGGCAGGTGGCTAAGGGCGGCCATCAGGGGAAACCAAGCTGGGGGGAGGCAGAGCCTCGCCCATCCCCCCATAGCCCGTCGCTTAGACTGGCCCCCTGCTTCCCCCAGAGGGGTTCCTTCTTCCTCCTTGAGGCCTGATTCTGACTTTGTTTTTCAGAGCCCTGTGGTTGGTTCAGGAGCACTTTTTTCTTGTGCAAGGGCTATGTGCTCTTGTCCCAGCCCTGGTCTGCCTCTCTAGCTGCCTGATCTGCCTCTCATTCCCTTGTGCCTCTTCTGTGTTGGCCCTCGTATGAGCCTTGATTTTAATTAACCCCACTTTCTTAGGGAGTGTGAGGCTCTCAAATAACCTTTTGATACACTGTCGCACAGGTGTGCCTGCTGCTGTAAGAAAATTCCTGGCCTTCAAGATGGGACCAAAATCATGTGCCACCCCAAATGCATAGGCGGAGTCTGTGTAAATATTCCCTTCTTGACCCTCTGCCATTGCAAGAGCCTCTACAAGCACATTGGGTTCGGCTTCCTGGGCTGAGACGTGAGGTAACAATCGGCCTGCCTTGACTGTCTCATTTTGGGTCCCAATGGCATACCCTGTACAGAATTTGCCATCCTCCCCCATATATCGAGACCCGTCAATAAAAAATTAAAATCCGGGTTCTGTATGGGTAATCTACAACTGAATCAAACCTCTGTCTCCTGCCCTCCCTTTGTTGGAGGCAGTCAAGGTCAGTGTAGCTGACAGGTTCCTCGTCCTTATTCCCCCCTGTTGAATCCTGTTCCTCAATTGGAGAAGAGTAGCTGGATTCAACCCGGTGCAACGACGAAAGGCAATATTTGTAGGCATCAGGAGGGCACATTGTAATCGCAATTGTCTGGCCATAGAAATGTGTTTTGGTTGGACCTGGTTCAAAATACCAGAAATAATATGTGGAGTGTATATGTCCAAGGGGTTGTCCAACACTATTTTGGAGCATTTATCCACCAATACCGCAACAGCCGCTATGGAACAAACACAAGACAGAGCTCCTTGCGCTACTTTATCGAGTTTGTCGGAATAGTATGCTACCGGCCTATTCCTGGGTCCATGCTTCTGCGTGAGAACTCCTGTAGCATGGCCTAACCTTTCAGTGAGGTTAAGGGAAAATGGTAGTTCATAATTAGGGAGGCCTAATTAGATTAGAATTTTCTAAAATTGTGGCTGACTTTGCCTTCCTGGGTGCCTTGGCTTCCTTTAAGTCAGCCTCAATACCTTTAGCTAATTGTAGAAGTCGAGTACAGTCATGCCAAGTATGCCAATCAGGGACCGCTGTCTTCAGTCTAGTTTGTATGTTAGTCCTTAGACCGTCTATGAATGCCCTAAAAAACATTCTCTGGAGTCCCATTTTTTGTCATGTCAAAATTTTTATCAGCCCAATGGTCTTCATTTGAAGGAAGAAAAGCTTGTACACTTTCGTTGGTCCCTGGTGGGTTACTCCTGTCATCCCCCGTTCGTCCTGTTGTCCCTGACACCAGGTCATGAGGTGTTGCATTAAAGGTAACCCCTGATTCCTCAGATCGGGACCACTTCCCCTGCTGGCATGTAAGGCTGTAACGCACTTGTCGTAATACGGTACATCCCTGGAGTCATTTTAGTTCTGCAGAGTCCATCTAAGTCAAACCATGCCCTATAATTAGGTTGGATCTGTCCTAAATAATGTCCAAAGGGGAGGGGCTTTGTCAGTGGGTCAGGACAATTCTGCATGAGGGACATCTGCTCTGGCGGGGTCCATGGCCTCCAGTCATTGTGTCTTATCAGGACTACTTGGTCCGGATTTGCTAGCTGACCATCTGCTGCTGGTGGCCCCGTTACTGTTTGTCTGGACATTTTAGTGAAGACGGGGGCCAACAAGTCAGTATCTTTATCATTTGAGTATGGATGAGGGCATCCACACGCACAACAAGTGTCCTTCCAATCAGGATTTTGTTGTCCACATATACAAGTCCACCTTTTCGGGCTCTGCACTGTGCTAGGGGCTGAGGGTCCCCCTGCGGCTATATATGGGGGTGGTGGCTTATTTACAATCCATTCACCGGTAAGCAGATCATACTTCCATCCACACCGCTTAGCTTCCTTAGCTGTACATACTAGAGAAAAAGTCTGTGTTTCCCAATGATGATCATAAATAGCACTACTCAGATTTACCATTGTTTCCTGCCATCTATATAGATCCAATGCTCTTTCTCCTTCCATGCCTAAGGTCCTCAAAATCAGTTCTTTGGTTGCCTTAGACCCATGTTTACTCCAAATATCTTCCTAAGTGGTACAGGTTTATATATCCCTTGACCACTTTTTGTGTTCCCCTGACCCATTCTTGCTTCCCGTTTGTCTTAAATGCCTTATGGGGATTGTATCCTCTCCTGTGAGGGTCTATTGCAAGAGAACTTTTCTTATCCCTATTCCTTCCCCTTGGCTTCCTCTTAAGCAGCAAGTATATTCCAGGGGTCTGTATGCCCCTCCCTTTGCCTCCTTTATATCGTATACCGCACAGGCAATACCGGGATCAGGATTAGAAGTTCTTCGAACATACTAGAGTGTCTAAAGTTTTGGACCTTCTTCCTATCGCTTTCTTGTTCTTTCTCTTTTTGTCCCGTTATTCCCCACTATCACACCATACACCCGTCCTTTCGGATGCAAGGGTGTAGTTCAATCAGAATCCACAGGACTAAAAACTACGCTTCCCCAATTTCCCCCCAAAAACAACGGGCACTTAGTGTGCAAAGGGGTTTAATGGGATGATCCCCTCCTTTCAGAGCAGAATTCTAGTTGGCAATCCTCTTTTAATTGGAAAAATAAATGAACAGTCATACATTAAATGATTTTCTATCATCTAACCATCCAATAAAAATAGGCCCGGACATTCCAACCTCTAATGTACTTTCCGGGAGGGGGGGGATAAAAAAAAAAATCGTAAAAAACATAAAGGTGTTTTTTACGGGCCCAGTAGGTTCTCCCGTTTCCTTTCTATACGGTGGAATGCTTTCCGATCCGTTAAAAGGACCAGTGATAGGTTTAGCCAATTGAGAGCGATCAAACACACATTGAACCAGTAGGCAGGGGAAATAATTTAAAAGCAGCGCAGTTGCTATGCTCGTTAATCAAAAACAATGAAACAATCGTGTTTAAACCATATAAGAAGTCTGGTCCCCAGACCACAACGAACTAAACTTTATTTGCAGACACAAGCTTTTTTTCATTTGGGATGGCTCCTACATCATAAGTTAAGGAAATGTTTAAGTATGCTTATCGCTTGGAAAAGAGAAAGTTAAACTAGTGCCCTGCTATGAATACTTTTTTGAAGATGGTAAAAAACCCCAAATTTCCATTTAAAGCACAATTTCGAGTTAACTTTACCTGATCCATCCTTAACTTTCAATGGTTAAGAACTGACTCAGTGTAGAAAATCAAAACAACAAAATATCAGCAGCCCCTTTTAAGTACAAAAAAACACCCAAAAGGAAAACATAGGATTTTTTTTTGGAAAACATTTCTGCTGCTTTGAAATTATGAAATGGGGAAGGTTTTTTTAGTTTTTACATTTTTATAAAAAGGTAAAACCCCATCTGCCATGGCAGGGGCCCTAATAAGTGGTAATCTACTCTAAAATGTCAGCCTTGGGGTTTTTTCCCCCTCAACTTTTTCTGGGGAAAATTCCAGTTTAAAACCCTCGTTTAAAAAAACCCTGTGGGGAGTAGGTTTCCTTTTAAATTGGGGGGTTTCCCTTTGCCATGGCGATCTTTTACGTTTTGTTAAAAAATGTACACTAAGAATCTCAAAATTTTCATATATTCCAAAGCAGAAGAAGTGCTTTTCCAAAAACATTTCTTTGGTCCCTTTGGCTGATTTTTTTTTAGTTTTTGTAGCTTGTAGAGTGCTACTAATATTGTATTGTGTTTGTGTTGTTTTCTGCTGCCACACTAGTGTGCACCTATATACTCATTTTTCTAAATGTATGTGCTGACCAAATTCTGCTTTTGAGTGATAGAAAACAATGGGTGGTGATTAATGGTACATAAAGGGCCCACAGGGGTCAGTATTGGGCCCTATTCTCTTTAATATATTAATTAATGACCTTACAGAAGAATTACACAGTAGTATAGCAATCTTTGCAGATGATACTAAGCTCTCCAAAGTAGATCAACACAACAGAGGATGTTTTATTACAAAGGTTTTTGGATTAGTTGGAGACCTGGGCAGAGAAGTGTCAGATGAGGTTTAACACAGATAAATCCAAGGTTATGCACATGGGAAGGAAAAATCCATTCCATGGATTACTTGTTAAATGGAAAATGGTAAAAGTAACATGGAGAAAGACTTGGGAATCCTGGTGGAGAGTAAACTTAATTGTAGTTGCACAGTGTCAAGCAGCAGCTGCCAAGGCATAGGATTACGGGGTGTATTAAAAGGGGCATAGATGCACATGATGACAACATTATTCAACCATTATACATGTCACTGATCAGACCACAGGAAAGACATTGTAGAGCTTGAATAGGTTCAAAAGTGGGCAAAAAAATAACAAAAAGACTGGGTGGACTACAATACCCAAAAAGATTGGCAAGATTGGGGTTATTTAGAGAAAAGATGGATTCTGGGAGGACATGATAAATATGTTTAAATATATTAAAGGTCAATATAGAGATCTCTTTCAAGATCTATTTATACTCTATGTCTTGAGGAAAGGACGTTTCTACGTAAAAATATAAAGGAATTCTTTACTGTAAGAGCAGTGAGACTGTGGAACTCTCTGCCAGAGGAACCTGTCAAGGTAAATTCACTAACAGAATTCAAAATGGGTCTGGATTAGAGATGGGCGAATTTCTCAAAAATGCGATTCACCGAGTTCGCCGAATTTTTCGGCAAAATTCTTTTCGATCCTTTTGCCTTCTCAAGGAGATATTGCTGCTGCACTAGATCAAAAGGTTAAAAGCTAAGTAGACTAGTGAGCAATTGAGCGTGCGAGTGTGTCTTTTTGTCTAAGTGTGTCGTTTTTGCTTAAGTGTGGAACTTAAGATTGGGGAGAAAAGTAATTGTTAATCCTTCAGCAAATACCTGTGTTTATTTATCATTGCAATACATTTAAAATATGTAGCAGACATATAGTTTATCCATTGCAGCTATACATATTATGCCTAGCTTACATTTATAGTATTAAAGAGTAGTTTTGTGTATTGCAGTTCCATAACTGCAAGCATACATCCATGCATACATACTTACTGAGTTTTGCTGAATCAATCAGGTGACTAGTTAGGGGTGTGGTTACCTAATCAGCAGAGCTTAAATTGCACCTGTGTGGGAGCCAGTAGGGGCCTTTTGCCTTTCAAGGAGAGATTGCTGCCGCACTGCTGAACTGCTTTGGATAAAAGGGTTAAAAGCTAAGCAGACTAGCGAGTAATCAAGCATGCGAGTGTGTATTTTTGTCTAAGTGTGTCGTTTTTGCTTAAGTGTGGGACTTAAGATTGGGGGACTTTAGATTTGGGGATTTTAGAAAGGGCAGTATTATACTGATTTTTCATATTTGTATCTGTATATCTTTTTTGTAACATTTTCCCATGAGTTCCTGTTTGACAGTGCCGTCCCGTGCACAAAACCCGTGCAATGTATGCTATCCTTGACCAAACAGTTCGAGGGTCCATACTGCTGTGCAAGATGTGTGCACACTGCACATTTAGGAGCCTGTATCTGGATCTAATGGAAGTG